>LPNX010634252.1:278762-316408 GCA_001517045.1 Pseudotsuga menziesii
AATTCCCTCGTAGGAAAGTTGAATTGTATGGAAACAACTCATAAAGCTCAAAAAGGCTGACTTACCAAAATATAGCAAACCCCCATAGGTGGATAAAGCACTTGCTAAATCTATCAAGGACCTCACGAGTTGGAAAAAGCATGAGTGAGTTGTCAAGGAGATGGAAATAACATGCTAATCCTAGAAAATGGAGAAAAACTAATGGAGGATGGGTTGGAAACAAAAGCTCCTAGTTTCCTAGTTGACTAGCTTTTATCTTATCCATAGAAAAGCAGGAAAAAGCAGAAAAAGTAGAAAAAGTAGAAAACGGAGAATCTGCTGTAAAGTCCTGTATACTAATTCTGGATCAACCCAGAATCAGAAATAAATCATTCCTAGGATATAGATGGCATGTATTGACTTTAAGGTGCAAGTGGATGCCAACTAATTAAGCTAGTGGGTGAATAATTAATCAAATAATGATTAATTATTTTATCCTAAGTTGTGAGCGGGTTTAATATATTCCAACACAAAGCCCACCGCTCTCCTAACTCATGGGAATGAGGTTAGTAGGCTGTGGCATGAGAGATTTGGCCATCTTAATTTCAAATATTTGCAGCAATTACAGAAAAAATCCATGGTTGAAGGAATCCCGGTCATCAAGGCAACCACATGAATTTGCAAGGGCTGTGTGATTGGAAAACACCCTGAGCAAAAGTTCGATCGAGGGAAGGAAAACCGAGCTACATGCATATTGGGGCTGATACATTATGATATCAGTGGTATGATGCCTGTGACATCCATGAATGTATCAAGGTATCTTCTTCCTTTTATTGATGATTTTTCAAGGTATACATGGGTTTTCTTTCTAAAAAAGAAGTCAGAAGTATGTGAAATTTTTTCTAAATTGAAGGCCTTGATCGAAAATGCCTCTGGGCTTAATATCAAGATATTGAGATCTAATAATGGAGGGGAGTATGTCAGTAATGAGTTGCTATGCATATTCTCCCAAAGTGGTATTCAGGTTCAACATTCAATCCCCTACACTCCCCAGCAGAACGGAGTAGCGGAAAGGAAGAATCGGTCTCTCAAGGAGATGACCACCTGTATGTTGGAATCCAAGAAGCTTGATGCAAATTTGTGGGCTGAGGCCATGCATGCTACAGCATACATTTAGAATAGGGTGCCACACTCATTTTTGAAATGGAATACCCCTTTCAAAGCATACTTCAGACACAAGCCGGATGTGTCGAACCTACGGGTGTTTGGGTCCACTGCATGGGCCCAGATTCCGCTTGATAAAAGAAGGGCTTTGCAACCACAAAGCATAGAATGTATGTTTATTGGGTATCCTGATGAATATAAAGGGTTCAAGCTGCTAGATATCAATACAAAATATATCATTATCGAGAGAAGTGTCAAGTTCGATGAGCCTCTTCAGGAGGTGGAATTAGTGAAGGAGAAAACTGCTGAATTTCCTTCCTATTCTACTGAATATTTGGATGATGAAATTGGGGGTGATGACCATGATATGGATCGTCTGATTTCTGATATCAGTGTGTAGCAATCATCATATGTTGAATCAGAATCTTAAGTGAAAAATCATCTTCCTACATGGGCCCGACAGACACTCTCCTCCGCAGGAGATAACATTAGAAATCCGGATGATCTAAGGAGAACCCGATCTGATTTCCAAAGAGAAGGTATTGCACTCTCTTGTCCTGATAATTTACTGTCTAAAACTTGCTATTTGATCATTATTTTATATCCAAAATCCTACTACCATGCTTGGAAGGATCTGAGATGGCAAGTTGCCATGGATGAAGAGATGAATTCTCTTCAGAAAAACACTACTTGGGAGCTAGTTTCTCTTCCTCCGGGAAGGAAATTGGTTCAATGCAAGTGGGTGTTTTGGACCAAGGTTGCTGCTGATGGAAGCACCTAAAAATATAAGGCAAGTCTGGTAGCAAAAGGTTTCTCTCAGGTCCAAGGATTGGACTACCATGAGACCTTTGCACTGGTTGCAAAAATGGACTCCATCCACCTTGTTTTGGCAATTTCAGCATCCAAGAATTGGGAAGTGCATCACATGGATGTTAAGTCAGCCTTTCTGCATGGAGATCATCATGAGGAGATATAAATGAAGCATATTGAGGGCTAAATCACTGATCCATCTTTGGTTTGCAAGATAAAGAACTCACTATACGGGTTAAAACAGGCCCCAAGAGAGTGGTATTCCAAGATGGATGCCTTCCTTCTCTCACAAAAATTTCAGAGATGTAGATCAGATCCAAATGTATATTTACAGCAGTATGATGGTAATATAATTATCATTGTTTTATATTTTGATGATTTATTGATAACAGGAAGCACAGTTGCGTCCATTTTAGCCATCAAAACTACTCTCCACAATGCCTTTGAAATGAGTGATTTGGGGCTTCTAAAACAATTTTTGGGGCTCGAAATTGAGCAAAATTCTGATGGGATTATGGTCACTTAGTACAAATAAATTCCATATCTGTTAGTCAAGTTTAACATGGTTGATTGTAGTCCTGCACCATTCCCTTTCCTTTCAGGGATCAGCCTTGAAGAAGGAAAAAGCACACCTCCCATGGACTGCATTATCTATCGATAGCTGATTGGTAGCTTGCTGTACTTGACACATGATAGGCATGATATTCATTATGCCATGAATTCTGTATCAAGATACATGCAGCAGCCTCATGATATTCATTGGAAGGCAGCCAAGAGGATCCTCCAGTATATTCAGGGAACCAGGACCTACGGCATTTACTATGCTGCACACTTCGAGCTAGAGCTGGTTGGATACACAGATTCTGATTGGGCAGGTGATTCTATTGATTGAAAGTCTACTTCCAGATATGTATTCATGTTTGGTGGTGGCCCCATTTTCTGGTCAAGCAAAAATTAGGCTGCCATAGCACTATCTTCAGCAGAGGCCGAGTATCGAGGAGCGGTGAATGCTTGCATCCAAGCAGTTTGGTTGCAAGGAATTCTTTTAGAGTTTGATATTGGTAGTAATTTGTCCACTGTCCTCTTTTGTGACAATAAAAGTGCTATTAAGATATCCACAGATCCAGTTACCAGGCAGAGGACCAAGCATGTAGAGATCCACATGCACTATATTAGGGAGCTAGTGCATGATAGGACCATCATTCTGCAATACTGCCCGACTGATGAGCAGATTGCAGACATATTCACCAAGATATTTTCAGAAAAGAAGTTCACTTACCTCTGTTCATTGTTGGGGGTGAGTTCATTAGGGTGATTCAGACTACCTTCAGTGTTCAGCTTGAGGGTGGGTTTTTCCCTCTTC
This sequence comes from Pseudotsuga menziesii, assembly GCA_001517045.1. NCBI lineage: Eukaryota > Viridiplantae > Streptophyta > Pinopsida > Pinales > Pinaceae > Pseudotsuga > Pseudotsuga menziesii. The sequence goes on from LPNX010634252.1 coordinate 282,079, forward strand.
TCCTCACTTAGTTTCTTTTGAGCATTGTTTCAGTTTCAACATTGTACAGTGTGACCTATGGCCTTAGTTGCCAGGGCCCTAGAATTTTTATGCATATATGTTTTCTAACTCTTCCTGAGTATAGCTTAAGGGGGGGGGTGTTGGAGACATTTACCACCATACACACTCTTTTTGGTCAATTGGCCTAGTTAAACCACTATCCTAAATATAATTGACATTAATTGACATCAATGGAGCATTAATTGACATCATCCAGTCACACCCATGCCTACCTTCAGTCAAGGAGGCTAAATTAGCCTTCTTCTACATTTGGGGAGGCTAACTGGAGCACTCTGGGGGTGATCTGAGTGATATTAATGCACCTAATTGCAAACTGGTGGTTACAATCAGTTAAACAAGTCAGGTAAGGAACCTCCTCTCATTAAATATATTATTTAATGAACTGGAGTCAACAGGGGCGCCTCCACCAACTTCTGATGTGCAATTCAACTTCAGTTAACCTCATCAGGGTTCATTGGAGTCAATGTAGCGCTACCTCTTGATGGCTGGTGAGCTGTGACATGTGTCTGATCTCTTTTAGTTGAGACTCAATCATTTATTGCACTCCAACTTCAGTTAGGGTTAGTTGAGTCAATTAGGGTTTTGGTCAGTGGTTAACTGAGTGTGAACCATGGCTTATAGTTAGTTAAGCTAGACTCACTCATTCAATTCGAATGACCTCCTAAGGAATTCGAATTGTCTCTTCATTCATGCTTGTAGCATGTCATTGTAATTGTAATCATTCATTCTTTATGTGATTATTGAGCGGCTACTATTCCTGTAGACTGATTACACCATTTCATGAGTTATTTGTTGATTATTCTTTGATAAGATTGATGCTTTGTTCCTAGATTAATAGACAATATTAATATGTCAAAGGCTGCAAGATAACGGATGGAATTATCTTGGTCCATGAAGTGATTCATTCAGTAAGAATTAAGAAGATCCTTGGAATGATGGTGAAGCTTGACATCGTTAAAGCCTATGATAAACTCAACTGGAAATTTATGAGGAAAATGCTAAAATACTTTGGCTTTCAGGACGCTTGGATTGAATGGGTTATGAGTCTAGTACACTCATCTTTTTTCTCCATTCTTGTTAATGGGGTGTCATAAGGACTCATCAAGCCAATGAGGGGTATAAGACAGGGAGACCCTTTATCCCCTTTCCTTTTCATCCTTATGGAAGAAGGATTGGGATGTTCAATTACAACAATGGAGGAAAACAATGATTTAACATGGATCGGATTTCACCCAAGTGTGGATAAAAAAACTCATCAACAGTTCATGGATGACACTATGTTGATGGGATAACCTTCTGTTCAATAATCCAGAATGAGAAAGGCATGCCTAACCAACTTTGGTAAAGATTTGGTCTTGGAAACCAATGACAAAAAATCACAGGTCTTTTCCTTTAACACTCCTCGGATCACTAGAAGAAATATTTGTCACATCTTGGGTTTTCAAGAGAACTCCCTTCCATCTAGATATCTAGGAACCCCCCAGGTTAACTCATTGGCTAAAAAGGGATCCTGGATGGATCTGCTGGATAGCATGAAAAAGCATCTGACCAAATGGACATTGAGGCCACTCAACTTTGTGAGTAGATTGGTCCTGGTAAAATTAGTCCTGCGAGCAATGCCAACTTATCTATTCTCTACCCTGGCTACTCCAAAGGAAATATTAAGAGACATGCAGAATATGTCGCAGAAATTTTTGTGGAGCGGAACAAATGAACAACGAAAATGGGCCCTAGAAAAATGGGAGACATTACGCACCACTAAGAATCAGGGGGGATTAATCCTCTGACACCCAGAACAAGAGAATTTTGCGAGTGGAGCTAAGCTCTGGTGGAGATACAACAACTGGAAAAAGGTTTGGCATATGAAATATGCGGAGGACTGGGATAAATAAAATCATGAACCTTGGGTAAAGGTTTGTCATACCAAATATGCAGAGGATTGGGATAAATAAAATATCCTCTGCTTTTCATAAGAAACCCTAGGGTCTCACATATGGAAAAGTGTCAGGAAGGGCATGAATTTGATTCCAGACAATAGCTTTTGGGAAGTCAGGAATGGGAGAAAATATCAAGTTTGGGAGGACACATGGAAGCAAATGCCCCTTTCAAATCATGACAGGGAGATACAACAACTCATTCGGCAATGTATTAATCAAGGAATTACAAGGGTCAAGGACATATGGGCGAACAAGACTTTCGAGGTTGGGAAAACAGGGAGTAGTGGGAACGCCGAGGCCCAGGGGAAGAAGTAGATAGACTGGAGGAAGCTCTAAACAATAGAAGAATCATAATTCACTTAGGAGAAGATAGGTTGAGATGGGGATACCATCCAAAAGTCTCATTCACCAGCAAGGAAGCCTATGATTTATGGACAGGACTTGATAACCAACCAATAGATCACAAATGGAAGAATCTGTGGAAGAAAAAACTATGGCCTAAAATTTCTATCTTTAGCTGGATAGTTATGAAAAAACGTATATTAATAGGAGAAAACCTTGAAAAGAGAGGTATGGAGGGCCCTTACAGAAGCTTCATGTGTAATAAGGAAGAGGAAACAATGAACCACCTCTTGGATGCTTATTCATTCACCACCAGTATCTGGGACCAAGGTACGGTGAATTTTAGATGATCCGATCTTGTTAGGAAATACCCCAAACAAACGCTCGTTGAAAGATCAAACAACTCTTTCCAGAACTCAATTATGAATCGCTTATGGGATAATTTTCCATGTTTCTCTCTTTGGGAGATCTGGAGGGAAAAAACTCCAGGATTTTCCAAGGAAAAAATTCGAGCTCTAAAAAAATTTAGAATTCCATAGGGAACAAGATGATATAATTAGTAAAGATGAAATCCTGGAACAACTTCAACTAGGAGGCAATGAACTCAGATTATTCCATTCTAAAGGCATGGGGAATCTCATGACCCATGCAATATGGAAAAAAATGAAAGGGAATAAAAAGAGCTGGTGTAAGTGTGGATACTTGGACTCCTCCCCCCTTGGGGTTTTTAAAGCTCAATTTTGATGGAGTTTCGAAAGGTAACCTAAGCCTTGCAGGATAAGGGTGTATTATCAGAGACCACATGGGGAGCATGCTAGGTTTAAACTGTGGCTTCATCGATAGGAATATCAACAATGAAACAAAATTAGAAGTCCTTCTGCAGGGAATCCAAATGGCTAAGGAGTATCGATGGACCCCTTTAATCGTGGAAAGAAACTCCTAGGTGGTAATTCAAATGGAAACTAAAATCCTCCACAATACACCAAGTACACAGGTGGCACACTCATGGAGACTAGAAGGAAGATTGGAAAGGTTTGTAGAGAACTTAGACCTTGAGATGGCGATCATCTTTAACCTCTTCCAAAGGCACAACAACAAGGTGCTAGACAGGATGGCGAACCTCAAGACAGAAACTCGCAGAGCAATTAAATCCAATGATTGCAATGTGGTTATGGACATGACAATTAGGGGGAGGTATATATACCTCACACACCAAGATATGATTAGTATCCATGAAACAAAGAGGGAAGGACACCGAGAGGTCCCTAAACCTCCGATGTCAAGGAGGTTTGTACATGCCAACGGAGGGTGACATTAGGTGAAAGGCAGGTTGGTTTTAAATTTTCATAGTTTTATGATCAATGCACAATATTTTCAATAAATGGGCAAGCAAGCCAAAATGAATGAAGAAACTGGACGATCTGGGTGACTAAATGGGATCTATCTACTACGTATTACGAAGCATGAACTAGGCATCATAACAAGGACAACTCTAATCATGGCTCAAAAGAGGAAGTTGCTATTTAGGGATGTAATATCCCATGTCTTAATCCCCAAACATATGTAATTTGTAATTGTTTATTATTGTGGCACAGGGTGCTGGAAAAATGGTCTTTAAGGACCTAGAGACATTATTATTATTATTATTTTGTAAATAATTAATTAATGAAAAAAACTAGCACATCAGGGACCACTAAAAGAGTATGGGATGCCTAGATCCATAATATGAGTGGGAATGGGTGCATTCCTAGCACTTTAGAACTTGATTGGTTGATCTTGGTCCATATTTATTTTGTGGTGTCTTTATTAGTTGATGATCATCCAAACATTGTACAATAGACCCAGCTTTTGATTATTTTAGCCTATGTTGGTATTAGTGAGCCTAATTCATGATTTAGTGGGCCTCCTTGGTGTTTGGGTGGGTGCCACTTGTTTATTCATCCCCTTTGGTGGTATTGTAACTCCTTTGTGGAGGTTACACTTGGTTTTGTAACTCCCATTTGCACAATTGTTCCCTCACTGGTTATTTTTAACCTTAACACCTCGAAATTTGTGTAAATAATTATGTAAATACTTATGCAAATCCTTGTGTAACTCTTGTGTAATTCCTTTTGTAAATCCTTGTGTAACTCCTCCTTTTCTATGTTGGGAATATGCCTTGTCTTGTGTGACACCTCACCTCACTAATTTTGACTCCTCTTCATGGATGATGTGTCCACACATGAATTTTAATGGGGTGGAGTGGCTTGGAGTCACTCTCCTTGAAACTCAAATTGCTTGGGTTATATTAGAGTTAACCTATTGTGGTTGAATTACCCCCCGTTGGATTGAATTAAGTTGGCTTAACTTGTTTTGGTTTGACCTCGTTGAGTTAGAATCACCTTCTTTGGTCTATAAATCCATGTTTGATATCCTTGGTTTGGGGTTGTTTTTCATGGTTCTTTTGGATGGTTGTTGATTATGGTTGTTCATACCTTTGATGGTGAGATCTTGGGAAACCATGAATGCTTTGCTCCATGAATGAAATTTGTGCTTGAAGCATTGTGATATTGTATAGTGTTTGCAGTAATCCCAAAAAAATCTGGTGTAGTTCCTCAATTTCTAGTACTTGGCTCTGTCCTTGTCCTGCACATAAATCCTGATGGTGAATGGTGATATCTTGATGGCATAGGGGGTCTTGATTACCATTGCACCTGGTAGTGGGGTGGAAGAGGAATTATGTGGTGAGGAATATATTTTTGGCTTCTCAAACTAATATTTGAGATATTCTTTAGTGTACGTTTATTGTAAATCTGTGGCCTCAACTCGGGAGTGGCATGTCAAAGTGATATCTTGCTTGGTAGTGCCAAATCCTGGGTGGAGCGTGGTATAGATGATGCCAGTTGCGCATTGATAAGATAAGAAATTTATATCATGTTTATTTAATTAAATTCGATCTGATCTAATTTATTTATGGATGCACATGAAATTTTTGATGAAACACATGACTTTGCTCCTTCAATGGAATTGTTTTGAGTATATTTGTGACTTTGCATATGAAGTGTTTGAAATTTTTTTAGAATGAGATATACCTCTGTTATGACTAATAAAACATTTTATATAGAGTTGGAATTGCATTTGAATGATTCTATGCGCCGTGGATTTAATTATTCTAGTGATTTCTAGAATTACTAGTTAATTTAGATGAGTAGAATTAACTTGTTTTGTGGGTTGTTTAATGGAATGTATATGGGTGGAAAGGTATATCCATATGAGTGTAAGTGATCCCTTATATTATTTCCATGAGCTACAATAGTCATATATTTATCTTTATTTGAAATTTGGAAAGTTAAATTGGAAACTAGGTACAATGTGGTGAAATTGACAAATAGTTTTTGGATTCGAATCTCTGTTTTTGGTAAAAGATGGATGTAAATCCATATGATTTGTTATTGGTGCTTTAATTGTGTTGTAGAATGATATTTTATAGATATGTAAATTCACCTCTGTGTGCCTCGAAACTCAGTACGATTGGTTTGATTGAATTCCTGCCAGTGTTTATTAACTAGTTGTACTGATTGAACTTGAAATATTCTTTGTTTATGTACTCGGATCAGATATGCAAAAGTACTTTATTTTGCTGTACACTCAAGCTTAAATATGTGTATAATGGTTTTAGGTTCAGTTTTTGGTTCACTAGCATGGTTGTGTATCGAATTTGTGCAAGGTTAGTTGTCAGTATTGAACGACTAGTTAACTAGCTCTTATGGAATCATTTTCTTAATTACTATGTTTAATTAATTGGAAAATGGTAATTAGGCCCGATTTACATGTTATTGGGTGTTTATTAGCCATTGGAATTGATAAAAAATGGTTAAGTGATAAACAAATGAAATTATATTAAGTATTGTCAATTGTGTGCTAAATGCCGTTAAGTATCGTAATCTGAACACTAATTACTAGTTAATCATGATTAAGAGTAAATGACCTTTAGAGGTGGAATTTATGTCTGAATTGGATTGGAATGGATATGTGATGTTTCTATAAGGTTTTAGTAATCCTTCCCAACCCTTGTTTTATATGTTGGAATAGTTATTGATTTTATTTTAATTTATTGGTAATTAAAGGGAATTTGTCATGATTAAATCTTGAAAAATGAAATTTATTATTTGTTTAACTAATCCACTGAGATAAAATTATCTAATTAGCCTTATAGAGATAATGATATGTCTCTCAGATCGATTGATAGCCCTGAGGGACATTACAAGTGGCATCAGAGCTTAGGTTCCAACACCGCGGCTGTTGGACCTTCTACATAGTTAATATATTTTGGAGTTTATAAATGTGCTTGGTGAAATGAATTTAACCTTCCTTATGTTAATAGAAGAACAAGAAGCCTCACTTCAAATATTTATTTGTTGTATGCCTTGGGAATTAATTAATATTTCATATTTGTTGTTCAATAGATTGATTGATAAGTACTATGTGGTGCATATCTAATAATTGAGAGACTTCATTGGTTGATGTTTGTGCATTGCCTCTTTTACTTCACATTGAACTGTTAATATTGAAATGCTTCTTGTAGTATGACCTATTTACTGATTACTAATTGATAAGTAAATAATTGTCATTATAATAGTATGTACTATGTACCATTATCAATATTAATTTAATGCTAAGTTATTAAGATGATATAGTTCTATTATTATTAAATATTAATATGATTTATTAAGTGGCATTTATACCCTATATGAATTTTCTATTTTCTATGGATGATATGCTTTTATGGTATTATTTATGACAACATGGATGAGTAACTCCTTGGCTATTTTAGGAATGGGACAATTGTCTAAATGATGTTTCTCATTCTCTTTTTATTTTATGCATGTAGTATGTTTTTATATTATTTATTAAATATTACTATGCTCACTTATCTAATTAGTTAGTGGTGGAATTTCCACTTGGAGGTATGCATAGCTATGGACTATTTTTGTATTCTATTATGTAATTAATTTATTTTGGGGTTAGTGGTAACATTATTATTATCCTAGCTATGTTACTAACTTATTTATTGAGTAGAGAAAATGAGCCACTTGTCCCTAATGGTTCATATTCTCTCTTATTTTATTTATTTTGCTTGTGGAGATGTAACTCGTTTATTTTTGGAGGAGAATGAACCACTTGTCTCTAATGGTTCATATTCTCTTTTAATTTATTTATTTTACTTATGGAGATGCAACTTCTAGTCTATTTTTGGAGGAGAATGAGCCACTTGTCTCTAATGGTTCATATTTTCTTTACTTTTATTTATTTTACTTACAGAGATGTAACTCCTAGTCTATTTTTGGAGCAAATGTGAAACTTATCTTTAATGACTCATATTCTCTTATTACTATTATTTTATTTTATGTTTTTAAGTAGGTAGTATAGTAGTGCAAGATAATATATATGACATCGAAATCAATATGTATACTATGATATGTGTGATATGTGTGATATGTATAGTTGTTATAAGTATATATAAGAATATATGCATTATTATATATATGAACGATTGTATGTTTGTATATACTATAATATGTATTTTATTATATGTAATAGTTATTAGTATTACATGTATGTAATGTTGTGAATATACTATATGTATAGAGGTGAACGTATGTAATGATGTAAGTGTAAAATTTGGAGGTGATTGGAAGTGCTTGGAAGCGTATGGAGGTATTTGGAAGTGTTTGGAGGTATTGGAGGTATTTGGAAGTGTTTAGAAGTATTCGGGAACATTTGAAAGTTCTAGGAAGTATTTGGGAGTTTGAAAATATTAGGAAGTATAGTCTGATCAAAAGTCTTATGTTAGTATATAAGTTATAATATGTATCTAATATGATAGTATTGGGTTATGCAATTATTGCTATAATTATATGGATATTATGGTACAGCATAATAATTATATGAGTATATAAAATATAAAATATATAGTTTATATGACTAATATGTTGTGTATATAATTAATAATAATATGATATATGATTCAAGAATTATAATATGTATGTAAACAAAATGGGCGTATGTATATAAATAAAACATAGTAATATTAAGTATAGTATATGGTATGAGTGTATGATAGTGTGTTCTATAGCTAGTAATTATTTTACTGTATAATATTAGAAGATTTTAGTGGTAAGATACCTGGTTGTTTGAGGTGACTATGTATTTACTTTGATTGATAAGTAGTGCACTATGTGTAAATAATTAGTAATGTAATGTATTATTATATATATAATCATGTGGTAATAATTCTATGTAATGTTATGATAAATAGTAACTATTCGATATGATTTCTATAGTTGATGTGCATTGTTTGATATTATTGGTTGTCTTTGGCTGTTATGGTTGTTGCGTGTATGATTGATTCATCTTGGTTGATGTATTTTGATTGATGTATTATTGTCTTCTGCTTGACGAATCTTGGTTGATGTATTCCGATTCTATATTTTGATTAATGTATTCCAATTGATGTATTCTGATTGATGCATTATGATCATCGTGTTTTGCTTGATGAATCTTGGTTGATGTATTTTGATTGTGTATTCTAATTTATGTATTCTGATTAATGTATTCCAATATATATATGCTGGTTGATGTATTATGGTTGATGTGTTTTGATTGATGTACTATTTTTGATGCTCATATGGTTAGTTGATGCATGTATGGTTGTCCTTGGTTGATATTACATGATCGATATATGATTGATATAAGTTGAGATATTATGAATTGTAGAAATCGATGTCTGTATGGATGATGTATTCATGAGGGTCACTGTATGATTGGTATTAGTTTATGAATAATGGATTTTTGAATGATCTCTAAAGAATAATTATGCTTTGTGTTGAGATAAAAAGTAATATGTTGTTATGACCCTTTTTGGTTCTTAGTTATATTAGAATTGTTGTATATAACTTCACTTTTCCTGTTACATTAAAATAAAAAAGTATGTAGGTGATATTTGAAAATATTTATCCTTGTGATCTTCATCATAAAAGTATATTGTGTCATTATTGAAAGGTATCTTGGTAATAACTTGGTGGTATTTCGTATATCTCTGTTGAAAAGTAGGTAGTAACCGCGTAACTGATTAAGTATGATACATGTACATTTATTGAAGATGAACTTCAAGTATCCTTATATATTCAATACTAATTGTGTAGAATGTGGTAATACTATCTTTGTTAGGAAACTATGCAGGGATATTGTTGAAATAAATTATATCCTTGTGATCTTTGCTAAAAGTATCTTGCTAGGGTATCCTTGTAGTTGTTATACACCTGAGTGGCACCTATCCGTCCGAGTGCCGACATCCCTCATGTTGGCACACAAAAGGACACCTATGGATAGAGGTTTTCCCAAAACATTATAGCTTGGTTTATCATGAACTACATTCTCTCACCATCCACCTAGTTACTTTTTCATTTAACCTTGTTGAGATGTATTCACGACTTTCCTATTATACAACTCGTGCATCATTCGCGCGTCTCGGTTGTTACAGGTCACGCATCCTTGTATTCGCGGGTTGCTCTTATACTAAGCCACGAATCATTCGCGGGTTGCTCTACTGCAAACCCGCGCATATGTCTCAAACATTAAAACATAAAAAATTTCGTTGATTGGAGATTAGTTAAGTCATTTAACTTAATTTCCTCAACTACCACAACTTCCCCAACCTTCGAGAACTGCCTTATTTCATCCATATAAATACAGGCCTTGGGGAGGGTGTGGGTTACTTACACTTGGAGAGCAAAGTTATGCTGGTGGAGTTTATGCAGAAGTCTTTGGAGCAGTTGAACTCAAAATCCTTTGGTTGCAGAGGAGTCCTTGTCTCAGACGCTGGGTTGTAACCTTAACTCTTTCCATTATTGATAATAAAGAGATTACTTCTTCCATATGTGTTTCATGTCTTATGATTGGATGAATGCTTATATTTCAGTATGATATATGTTTTATCTAACCTGCTTATATGTACATGAATCATCTTGTATCTGGAAGAGTGTTTCTTGGCAGGTGAAAGAGGAGCAATCCTGAAGATTCTGGAAGTGGCACATAGAGGAAGAGAATAGCAAGGATCGAACTTCATTTAACAAGTAAGTCCTTCTAACCCTCCTATTTCCTATTCTGTACTTCAAGAGTCAATTGTCTGCAAGTGTTTGAGTATGTTGGTAACCCCGACCTTCGGTTATTAGGTGTATTATTTCGTACAACAGAACTGGCGAATCCACTGGGGAAGCCCTATATTGTTGTAGGTTTTTCTGTCCCTGACCAGTCTTTGCTTGGAAGCCAGTGTATGATTTTCTATCCTGGTTTTCAATTGACTCAGCCTTTGAAAGTCCTTTGATTTTTTCTTTGTTTTTGAGAAAAATTTCACATGCATTTGTGGGTTGTCTTTATAGACAGCCGCAAATACTACTGTGCATTCACGGGTTGTCTTTCTAGACAGTCACGAATCATTCGCGAGTTGCACTACATGACAGTCGCGAATACTCCTGGAAGTTGAGATTTTTAAGTAAAGTTTGCTTGTTCTTTTCTTGTTATGATCTCTGTTTCCTGAGTGGATTTTCCTTATGAGTGCTGGGCAGTTTTTTTGAATACCTTGGGTGATCATACTTAAAGCTTTTTTGAAATCCCTTGAGTCTTTTTTACTTGGGTTATTTACTGCTTGCTTTCTGAAGTTTTTGGCTTGTTTGGGTACTAGGTGAAAGTGTTGTGGTCCAGATCAGTGATCAAGGTCTTGGAATCTGTTTTTCCAGTCTGTCATTTGATAGTGGCTGGTTGTCACTTGCACTTTTTAAAGTCTGCAGTGATTTTTCATCATTGTTTGCACCCAAGCTAGGTTTCCTAGCCTTCCTTTATTGGTTGTTTGCTGCTTCAGTTTGCCTGTTCGCTTCAGTTTGTTGCTTCTTTATAGTTTATAAGTCCCAAGTTTACTCAAGTAGAGTGCATTATAGATGCATAGTAGTTTTTTGAGCATTTTTAAATGTGAAAAGAAAACATAGTTAATCTTTTGCATTGTAATTTTGCATAAGTAGTGTTTGTTTCATTTTAAAAATATTATCTCAAAAAATACAAAAATATAGGCTTAGTTTCTCTTATCATTGCCTTCATTGCATCAATACATATTTGAAAAATGAAAAGAAGTTTATTTTATAGTAGTAGTTTGCTTTGAATGCACCTTTAATTTCATTTATTTCTTGTTTGAGTCAAAACACCATACAGTATATCACTTCCATTTCCTTTTGAGTAAGAAATAACCCTCTAAAATAAACGCATAAATTAAAATTTACTAGTAAGTTTTATTTTTAGGGGCCTTTCACCTACTAGCTTAGGCTAGACTTGTGGGCTAGGGAGTGTAAACTTCCCACAAGTTATAAACTCAGACGTAGTGGAATTTTTGTTAGGTAAATCCTTGATTCTATCACTGTATCTGGGAAGCTCCTCTCAAATGGGAGTTAAGCACTAGGCCGCGTGGAGGCTTGGACAGAGGAGATAGCCCTCCGAATCCTTGTCAAAACGTAACCCAGGACTTTTACGCATCTGGGGATTCTGTCCTAGATAGAGTTTCAGGCTCAGCTACCCTGCCCATGCGTACGAGTTTGGCTGATGACTGTCCCCCTAGACAGCTGGTATTGTCAAGGTAGCCTTTAGTCTCTTGTCTTTTAGGGTTCATACCTAGGTAAACTGGAAGGTTATTTCTAGTTCACCTTGAACAGGCTTGGAAGGTAACCCTTGTGGAAAGTGTAGGAGGGTGGTGGGTGATTCCTCCGCTTGTGCCTAAGAACCACCTCAAGGACGCCAAGTAATCGTTCATCAGCTTTCTTCGGGAAAGTATATCTTTTACCCTGGTTTGATTGCTTGAGACTCTAGGAATTTTTTAGTGTATGCTCTGTGGATTTGCTTGTGTTTAGTTGGCCTTAGGGTGTGATTTATCAAGTTTTTAATTCTGTAGGACCAACCTTTTAGGAGGTCAAGAAGGTTGAGAAACCTTCCTCCTCTCACCACATTGGAGCCTCCACCTATACCTCAAAGGCGGAGATTAGACACAGAAGGTTCATTTGAACCTGTAGGAATAAGTGAAGTTCTTGTTGAACCAGAACTCATTGCTAACCGCTTTAATCTTGATACAGTCGAGATAGAAGAATTGCAGATTGACGAGTTTGCAAGAAATTTTAACTCCCCCTTGATTGATTTGAACGATCCTGTGATCATGCAGGTTAGACCATTTGATTCAGCAGTGCTAGGTGTCCCTGTGAGTAGAGTCATGTCTTCTGCGGAAGAAAGTTATTTTGTGTTTACCTCAACCCTTCCAGTTGAAGGGGTACTACCTCCCCCGGTAAGTGCCCCTAGATCTAGTTTGCCTTCTACACCTTTGACTCCAGCGAGCTGGGTGGTTCAACCACTGATTCAATCCAACATAGGAGGTACTTTTGGTAACACGATTGCTAGGATCCCCAGTATACCTACCATTCCTTCTTCCTTTCCTTACACTACTCAGAGCGGTCCGGTAGGATCCTCGGCTTATGTCCAAGGATTTCCTTGGAATGGGGGGCACATTCCCCCATCCAGTCCATACGTAGGTCCATATCCTTCATATGTAGGAGTACAGTTTGGGAGCAACACCTCTTACGGGAAGAGCTTCCAAACCCCTATTTCGGTCCCATATACGAGCTCTCCCTTTTCGTTGTTTAGCGGAGGGATACCTGCTCAAGTCTTTCAGACCCCTGCTTCTATGGGGATGGCCTGAACCACTTACACTGCATCTCCCACACAAAATCCTGTGGCTTACGGATGGAATCCGTTTCAAAGCAACCTTCCCACTTCACAACCGGTGGTTGGGGGCAACCCCACTTTTACCCATGGGAATTCGGGGGCAGGACCCTCTAATCCCCAAGTTGGCACATCTAGTGCACCGGTTAGGCCCAAACTTCCTTTCCTGGCAACTTTAAACTTACCAAACTTATCAAAGTTGATGAATGACCCGGTGAGGCATGACCCCTTATGGCCACCTGTTCCCACCAAGTTGCCCTCGGATATCCCTAAATTCTAAGGTACAACTGGTGAAGATCTTGGGGCACATGCCACCACTTTTCACTTATGGTGTTCTTCCAATTCGTTGAATGAGGACTCAATTAGATTGAGGCTATTCCAGAGGACCTTGACAGGTACGGTGGCTAAGTGGTATATTGAATTGCCTTCAGCTGCCTTTAGTAGTTTCTGGGATTTGGCTAGTGCTTTCCTTAGCCACTTTCAGCTTCTGGTTTGATACGATTTCGGAATGGACTTGTTGTCTACTTTTAGACAAAACAAGGCTACCCACATCTCAGATCATATCCAAGAGTGGAGGAGGCGAAAGAGCCTTATCAAAGCCACCATTCCTCCTGAGTTTCTATTAGAATGGTTCTTTAAATCATTGTTGCCATACATATCTAAGGATGTTTCCACATCAGGAGTAACGAGTGAAGAAGAAGCCATACTCAGGGCCCAACAGTTAGACTTGATTTACTCACAGTCTGGGATCTTATATGAGATCATCCCTGAGGCACCGAGGCCTTCGCATGAGGCAGAGAAGCCTAAGCCTGGACCCCATGCCGATGGTGTGGTTGGGTCTGTCAACTCTCCCACCATAGAGTCTTTAACTAAACAACTTCACCAGTTGTCTGTTCAACAGTATATGGCGGAGGCAGCAAAGGATTCCCCCTCTCCCCAAAATGCAAATGTTTTTGCTCAAACCTCTCAGAAGGGAAATCAACAGCCCGACGGGAAGAAAAAGAAGGGTAAAAAGGGAGAGGGAAAACAAAACAAGCCAAAGCCCACAAACAATGCTGATGGGGGCAAAAAAGAAAAGAAGAAGGTCAATTTCCCTTGTAAGTTGTGCCAAGAGGACCACCTTACTCACCTTTGTCCCCTCATGGATCAAGCCCAGAAGATGCTCAAAGATCAACAACCGGCTGTCCTGAAAGATCCTTTTCCCCAAGGACAGAATTCAGCTTCAGCTTCTACCGTAGCAGGGGGCACTCAAAATGCTCCCGACCCTAATTATATCAACATGGTTCGATCCTCGACTTTGTTGCAAACCAGGAACAAAAACTATGAGAAAGAGACCGATGAGAAGGGTAAAGCTGTAGTTGAACCTTCCAACCCTCTCACTATAGAGAAACCTGCCGAGATTATGCCAAAGATACCCAAAGGTGTCTTTAAGAAGACTTTGCATAACCCAAATGCTAGGGCTGCTTCCAACTACTCTGTGGTTGAAGACTTAGCTCAAACCCCTTGTGCAATGTCAATTTTAGAGGTGGTTCAAAGTTGTCCTGCCCAACGGGATGCTCTCTTAGTGGCTTTAGGTAGCATGGATTCTTCGAGTCTCATGGCGAAATTCAATCTGTCTAATGTCAAAATTCACCTGCCTTACCATGTAGCCCTATCAATAGATGTCGTCTATGGTGGTAAGACCATTGGAGGGGAAGTTGTTGATGAGGGAGCCTCTACATGTGTTATGTCCCTGGCCTGCTGGAAAGCTCTTGGATCCCCAGAGCTGATCCCATCAAAAACTTTACTTACTGCTTTCGATGGAAGATCCTTCCGTCCGCATGGTATCCTACTCGCTTTCGAGCTTAATTTGGCAAGGAAAGCAGTGTCTGTTGAAGTAGAAGTGATTGATGCTCCCTTGGACTACAATTTTCTTCTAGGGAGGAATTGGACTTATGCAATGACTGCTGTTGCATTGACTGTTCTTCGTGTCGTGTTTTTTCCACATCAGGGCAAGTTGGTTACTGTTGACCAACTTGATTTTACCCGAAAAGGCCATTTAGAGTCTAAGGAATCCATTGTGCCATTGGTTGATCAGGTAAAACCTGCTGCACAGAGATTGGGGGCTGGAATGTATACATCATTGATGGGCACATTCGATTTTCCAGACCTGGTTAATTACATTGGTTCTACTACTGTGGGGAATTCCATCGCTTCGGTTGTCGATAGGACCGATCCTTGGGTCCTCCCAACTCCCCATGAACCTGAAGTGCCCTTATCGACAGTGGAGGTGGCTTATCAAGCCATCACTCAAGCCACTGTTGATCCTATTCCAGATCCTTTATTAGTCTCGGATGATCTGGAAGAGGTATATTTGCCTGCATGGGCAAAAAACTCTTCACATTCCATAGATTGCTTAGATACAGTTTTACCTTTGGATGAAGCTATTTTGGAAGCCATGAGTGGACGTGATAAGATTTGTGAGGATCTTCATCATCGATCCTATTTTCTTCCAGATCTAGGCAAGATAGAAAACCAAGAGTTTAAAGTGAGATCGTTAGATGATATTGAGGTACCTATCAACCCTTTTCCTAGGGAAGGGGTGTTTGCTGAGGGGAATATGGCTAACATTTCCACCACTATACCGATCAATATCTCTGTAAATCCAGATGTCGTGGAAAACATCTATATAGGTGCAAACTGCTCTCTGGAGGAGATTGCTATCTACACTGCCCTTTTCAAGGAATTCCACGATATCTTTTCCTGGTCATATGAGGAGATGCCAGGAATTGATCCATCTATTGTTCAACATGAAATCCGAACCTATCCTGATGCTAAACTGGTTCGACAGAAATTGAGACCCGTGAACCCGCGTAAAGCGACGGCTATGAAGGCTGAAGTTGAAAAGCTCTTGAAAGCTGGTTTTATATATCCCATAGCTTTGACTGAATGGGTGTCCAACCCTATTCCTGTTGATAAAAAGCAAGGGACCATTCACGTTTGTACGGACTTTAGAGATCTAAATAAAGCCTGTCCTAAGGACAACTACCCTACACCATTTATTGACTAGATCATAGATGCATGTGCAGGGAGTGAGGTTTTTTCGTTTATGGATGGTTTCTTCGGCTATAATCAAATCCAAATCAAACCGGAAGACCAGCATAAAACTGCTTTTATTTTCCCTTGGGGTACATTTGCGTATAGGAAAATGCCCTTTGGATTGAAAAATGCTGGGGCTACCTTTCAACGAGCCATGAACTTTGCTTTTCATGACATAAAAGCCATTATTGAACCATACCTAGATGATCTGCCTGCACATTCTCGCAAGAGGATCCAACATCCAGATCATTTACGTTTAATTTTTGAACGATGCAGATATTATAAAATTCGCTTGAATCCCCACAAGTGTGTCTTCTGCGTTGAGTCAGGAAGATTACTCGGATTCATTGTGTCTAGTAGAGGCATCCAGGTGGATCCCTTAAAAGTTGAGGCCATTGTAAATCTGCCTCCTCCTCGTTCTCTCAGGCAACTTCAAAGCCTGCATGGAAAGTCTAACTTCCTTCGACGTTTTATCGTTAATTATGCCAAGATCACTAAAGGTTTCATGCGCTTGCTCAAACAAGACACTCCTTTTGTATGGGATGAAACCACACAACTTGCATTTGAGGCATTGAAAAAAGCTTTGCTGTCGGCTCCATTATTACGCCCACCAGATTATTCTAGGGATTTTATATTATATCTGGCCGTGTCAGAGTCGACCATTGGGATAGTGTTAGTTCAGGAGGACGATAAGCTTGTGGAGCATGTCGTTTATTATCTTAGCCGTGCTTTGGTCGGACCTGAGCTTAGATATTCCCACGTCGAGAAGTTAGCCTTAGCAGCTGTTTATGCTGTACAGAGGTTACGGCACTACATTTTACTGAGGACCACTACAGTAGTGGCGGATGTAAATCCTTTCCAATATGTTTTATCCCGACGGATTGTTGGGGAAAAATTTAATAAATGGATAGTCATTCTTCAGGAGTTTGACCTAAATTTTCAGTCCGCTAAGTCTAAAAAGTCCTTAGTTTTTGCTGAACTTATAGCAGAATTTCCTACCGAAGAAGATGTAGTGGTTGAGGATGACTCATTCCCAGATGAGCACATCTTCCTGATATCCACCTCTGATCCTTGGTACGGGGATATTCTTATATATCTACAAACTTTGAAGTATCCTGCTGCTTACTCTAGGGAGGAACGACGTAAGTTACGCCTACATGCCAAAAACCACCTCATTATAGGAGATACATTATATTGACGGGGGGTAGATTATGTCTTGCATCGCTTCCTTACTCATGAGGAAGCGGAGATTTTCCTAAATGATTCTCATAGTGGAGCGTGTGGGGGTCATTTATCTGGGTTAGAATGGCCCAGAAGATATTACATGCCGGTTATTTATGTCCCTCGATCTTTAAAGATTGTGTGGAAACCGTGAAGCGCTGTCATCCTTGTCAGCTTTACACCAGAAAGATGCAGTTGCATCCTGCTCCCTTATTTCCTGTTGTCTCGGTAGGCCCCTTCCTGAAATGGGGGATTGATTATATGACCTGCAACCCAGTCTCGGCTGGGGGGCACAAATACATCATTGTCACTGTTGACTATTTTACGAAATGGGCAGAGGCAATGCCTACTTTCAAAGACAATGGGGAAACAACAGCTTTCTTTGTTTTCAATCAAATTATTGCAAGGTTCTGTATTCCCAAAGTGATTGTCACTGACCATGGCAGTCGTTTTCAAAATAACATGATGACGGAACTGACCACCATGCTCGGATTTAGACAAGAACATTCTTCTCCATACTATCAGCAAGCAAATGGTCAGGTTGAGGCTGTAAACAAGACTCTAAAAACTATCCTTAAACAGACAATTGATGCAGCCCGTTCTAATTGGCATATCATGTTATATCCTACTCTTTGGGCTTACAGAACTAACGTTAATACTGCCACAGGTTTTTCACCTTTCCAACTCGTTCACGGGGTGGAAGCAGTCACTCCGATTGAATGTGAAATCCCATCGTTGAAAATAGCCATTCATGTGTTACCTGATACAACTGAGCTTGAGGAACGTCTATTACATTTAGAACACCCTGATGAGCAATGTAGAGATGCGTTGACTGCGAACCGGGCTCATAAAAATAGGGTTAAAACTCAATATGATAAAACAGTCAAACCTAGGGTTTTCTCTGAAGGGGATCTTGTCTTGCTTTGGGACCAAGATAAAGAACCTCCGGGGGCAGGAAAATTTAAGGCTATGTGGTTAGGACCCTATGTCGTGTCGAAGGTTTTAAATAAAGGCGCATATGAATTGATTGATTATGATGGGAATAAGCTGCCTGAGCCTAGAAATGGGCTCTACCTGAAGAAGTACTATGCTTAGGCTTAGCACTTTTTCTTGTATTTTTCTTGTATGTATTTTATGTACATTAGGTTGTTAGCTTTGTTTTTTATTATCTGCTGGTTGTTGCATATGTCTTCCGAAATGTATGTAGGTTTTGCTCATGGCACCAGTTGTCACACTTGTAACCTAGCTTCAGCAGCATGGGTTATCTATTGTCCCATAGGACAACTTGTTTCCGCGGGTGGCGCTTGTCTTGGTCCTGCTTCTAATAATGTTGCTGAGTATAGGGCTATTATTGAGCTCCTATGGGATGATTTGTCACGTGGCATTACCCAACTTGAAGTCCATTTGGATTCTCAGTTGGTAGTTTCCCATCTCAATAGAGCTTATCAGGTACGAAATCCTATCTTGTTACGTCAGTTTATGCAAATTCGTTTACTGGAAAGACATTTTGACGTTATTACTTTCAATCATTCTCTACGAAACCAAAATTCATTGACTGATGCATATGCTAATTACATTTTGGATTGGCATCTCACACACATTTTATAAAAATATACAACAAACATATAAGAAACACTTGTACATAAAATGACAACAAAACATTAATATATATATATATATATGTAAAATATCTGTCATAGATAGGTCGAGTCTGATCCATAGATCCCGTCATATACAAAATATACAAAATGTGGATCATCATCCATCAAAATGCCCTAGAACTAAGCCTGGACACCCTGGCCACTAGGACAACCTTGGTCCCCATGATCTCTATGCCCCCTGGCTTCCTCATCCTCCTCGGCTTCAGCAGCCTCGACCACATCTCTGTATACAAGTACTGCTCTAGCTACTCGTCTGAAAAGACGTAGCTAAACTGGTGGAACCCCAACTACAAACTCCTGCATGGCCGCAGGGATATGCTCAATCCGTATAGTGGGAACTCGTTGGGTTAGCCTAGCCAGCTTCCCCTCGAGTACCCTGACCAATCCTGGGTCTCCTCCTACAACTGGACACATGAACATGCGGGGGTTCCCTTCAAGGCGGACTGGTCCAATATCTGCATTTTGACACATAAATCAGATTAAGACTTGTACATATGTATATCACCATCATTTTAAAAAGTTATAAAAATTTGATAATGATAAAAAATTAAAAAATTACTTACCCATATCGCCCCATATTGCTCCTGGAGGGAGAATGAGATCGGGATCACCTCGGAAATCCATCCTGGCATATGGAAACTGCTCCAATGCTGGCAGCTGTCGTTCCCACCATGTCTAAAAGTCATCGTCATACACACTCTGTACTACATCTACTCCTCCATGACGGAGGAAGATGTCTCCCCACCGACTTAGCCTCGGCTGACGTGGATGTCTGACCTGTAGTGGTATAGAAGGGCTCATAGCTGGCACTCTCTCTCGAAGAACGCTACTAGTATACTCGCACAGCCGAAGTTCTTGCGTCTTCCTCTCTTGCAGTCAGATAATTGCCTCTTCATGATGGGGGAAATTCCTGAGAACTAGTCATAGAGAGCGCCTCTAAAGCAATCAACTGCCACCCTCATTTGATTCCTGGTGGCCATATGTAACCCTGATGACCCTGCAAGTCTCACAATAGTACTGGCCAATACTTGCAGAGTGAAATCCTGTATGTCTGCTATGAGAACACTGCTCCCTTTCTTCTGAGTACCTGGTATGCAGAACATGTCAACATAGTTTTGGACACTTAAGGGGTCCCCGCCCCTGCTAGTTCCCTCCAAGTTCACAGGTGCTCCCCGTTGTGATAACCCGGTAATGAAGTAAATATCTTCCACGATAAGCTCTAAGGTCTCACCCTGAAGATTGAACATACCCAACTCATGGTCCCAGTAATTGACCAAGAATTCCAATATGCGGACATTGGCCCGCATGGGTGAGGTACAAAAGAACTTCAGCAAACCACAAGTTCTCAATGCTTGCATGGTGGGCAAGCTTTGGAGCGCTGCATGATCCATTGCTTCATGCTCTCTCTCTCTCCATTCCATAACCATGTTTTCCTAGAAAATACAAAGAATTTGGATTCAGTATTTCACAATAAAAATTTAAAAATTTTGTACATATTTAAAGCTTTGCCCTTTTGCGCAGCATTCACGACTGTCCCTTTAGACAGGTCGCGAATCATTCGCAACTGTCCAGTTGGACAACCCGCGAATGAAACGCGCATTCGCAACTCTCCTATGCAGCAACCAGTGAATGCACACTGTGGTAGTTTTGGGCTTCTCACAAATAATGAATTCACCATTAATTTTAAAATTTGCTTGGATCAAATTAAAGGGCTTAGGTTGTAGAGTTACCTGAAGGTGATGGTTCCTGATTCTGATGGTCCAATTGTCCTTGGCGATAGATCAAAGGTAGAGGGTATTCTTGATCTTTATGGTTCAAAAAGTTCAAATGGTATGAAATGTTTTAATTTTCATTCTATTTATAGAAATAATATTTCAAAAAGTGGGATTTTATCCTATAGTTTGAAATGCTAATTAACTAATGCCATACTTTTGTCCCCTGGAACAGGTTTATCAACCTTTACAAAATGTTGTTGCTCTAATAGGGTGGTTTCGCTATTTCCAACACATGTTGGCATCTTATCACTCCACAATTAACCTTAGTATTTAACATTTTGCCACGGACTATGGTATTCTAAGCCATTAGTCCCTTGTCTCTACCATTGTTCTTCCGTGGCTAGGGCCCTTATTCCATGAGTATCATCTTTATATGCCTTTGTCATCCTTTGTTGCTCATGCCGCCACTGTTTCAGGTCCAGGGGTGTCCTCTTAGCTATTTTTCACGCCAAATAGAGCTTCTACTGAACCTCTTTTTACAAGCTATCCCTTTATAGGACTCCCCGT
The DNA here is from genome assembly GCA_001517045.1 of Pseudotsuga menziesii. Classification (NCBI taxonomy): domain Eukaryota; kingdom Viridiplantae; phylum Streptophyta; class Pinopsida; order Pinales; family Pinaceae; genus Pseudotsuga; species Pseudotsuga menziesii. The sequence goes on from LPNX010634252.1 coordinate 303,451, forward strand.
CCTTATGGAGTTTCTTTAGGCCCAAGTCTGACTCCTTCAAAACAGACTTGACTACCGAGTTATCTTGTCCGTTCAAGCTCGTTAAGAATATGTGAATGGGCATCCGCATTGGTGGTAGGTTATCTCTTTCTCGGACCATGCAGAATAATATGAGAAAGGATCACTCTCTTTTCTTTTGAATTGAGAAGAGTATTCTCAGGCATAGGTTTATCACTTTTCCGAACCTGAGGGACTAAATTTACGGAAAAGGAACACCCGGTTTGAGCTTAGTTTTCTCTTTTTTGTGCTCTGGATCCAAACATGAAAAATATTCTGAGTGTACTTTGTGTCTTTGTCATGCTCGTTAAACACTAAAGAACAAAGCAACGAGTTTATTGTTGTAAGCCCCATTTCTCGTAACCAAATGGATATTTCCAAGTGATCTTGCTTTCCTTCACACTCGTAAAACTCAAGCTATTCTATGCTGTTCTGGAAGGAGCGTTGGGTAGGTGGTAATTTAACCTTTTTCGGACCTCCCTGACTAAGTACGAAAAAGGTTCACCTTTTCTTCTTCGAAAGTTAAGAGAGTTCTTCTGTGGTTTGTTTTATTCTTTTTCGGCCTCAGGAGACTAAATTGGATGAAAAAGGACCCCCCTGGAGTCTTCTTTGGCATATTCAGACTCTCTAAATGTGAAAATACCAGATGAGCATGTACTAGTTCGGGCTCATTAAATCCACGAATCAGTGACACTATCAAGCATTATTTTCCCATCTCTTCAAGCTTGTTAAAAAATGAAGAGGGAACCGAGTTTACTTTCCTGGAATCGTTAAAATTTAACAAGGAAGGTAAGGAAGAAGTTTTCTCTTGTTTTCAGTAAGGGCAGTATGTCATCCTTGAACATAGCACTCTTTGCTTTCTGATATCCATGTTTCAGTATACACTTGTGTTCAGCTATCACTTTGAGTTTCTTACTCCTCCTCTTGTCCATTATACCTGGGGAATCTGATCATGTCTCCTACATGACAGATAAGTCTAGTTGTTCTATCTATCCGTTGTATGTTGCCTTGGGTCATCTCTATGTTGTGCTCACTGTTCAAGGACTATACCCAATGTCTGATCTATCACCTAATCCCATCATTGTTATATTTGTTATCTATTTGTGTCTCCTTTCTTTTGCCCAGTTCCTAGTCACTTTTGTGATCCGTTGGAGGATATGTTGCCTTCCCTATCACAGCATGGTTTCGTTTTCAGTACTTCCTAATGGCGAAGACCTAGAGTTTTGACGATCGTACCTTAGGATTCACTTTCATTATTGGTGAACTCCTTTGCTTCAGTTGTCAATTATCACCTATTGGTTGACAAACTGTTGAATCCTCTCCATGTTCGACTTCAGCTTACCTTTATTCACATGGCTTGGATTGTACTGGTTCTTTGGGATCCTTTATGAAGACCTTAGTTCACATGTATGGACTAAGTTGCGCAAGATTATGTTCTATCAATCTACACAGCCTCCAGATCTTTGAAGACTCATCATCATTGTATATTGTGGCTTCGATACACCTTTGTAATATATGTGGTCTTATACCCGTATCATATGATGTACTCAAATATTGTAAAGGAGCTAGTGTTCCAGTAAATTGAACATAGCATCCTCAGATGTAACTTTGTATATGACATTATTATGTATTTGTTTCAGGTACTCTCTCTGCTCCATTGGATTTCTGAGTTCTTCAACGCTAACTATTATAATGTATTTCGGCCATTGTTTCCCTCTGACCTCACACATTAGGGGGCATCTGTTATACACCTGAGTGGCACCTCTCTGTCCGAGTGCCGACATCCCTCATGTTGGCACACAAAAAGACACCTATGGATAGAGGTTTTCCCAAAACACTATAGCTTGGTTTATCATGAAATACATTCTCTCACCATCCACCTAGTTACTTTGTCATTTAACCTTGTTGAGATGTATTCGTGACTTTCCTATTATACAACTCGCGCATCATTCGCGAGTCTCGGTTGTTACAGGTCGCGCATCCTTGTATTTGCGGGTTGCTCTTATACTAAGCCGCAAATCATTCGCGGGTTGCTCTACTACATACCCGCGCATATGTCTCAAACATTAAAACATAAAAACTTTCGTTGATTGGAGATTAGTTAAGTCATTTAACTTAATTTCCTCAACTGCCACAACTTCCCCAACCTTCGAGAACTGCCTTGTTTCACCCATATAAATACAGGCCTTGGGGAGGGTGTGGGTTACTTACACTTGGAGAGCAAAGTTATGCTGGTGGAGTTTATGTAGAAGTCTTTGGAGCAGTTGAAGTCAGAATCCTTTGGCTGCAGAGGAGTCCTTGTCTCAGACGCTGGGTTGTAACCTTAACTCTTTCCATTATTGATAATAAAGAGATTACTTCTTCCATATGTGTTTCATGTCTTATGATTGGATGAATGCTTATATTTCAGTAGGATATATGTTTTATCTAACCTACTTATATGTACATGAATCATCTTGTATTTGGAAGAGTGTTTCTTGGCAGGTGAAAGAGGAGCAATTCTGAAGATTCTGGAAGTGGCACAGAGAGGAAGAGAATAGCAAGGATCGAACTTCGTTTAACAAGTAAGTCCTTCTAACCCTCCTATTTCCTATTCTGTACTTCAAGAGTCAATTGTCTGCAAGTGTTTGAGTATGTTGGTAACCCCGACCTTCGGTTATTAGGTGTATTATTCCGTACAATAGTAGTATATCAAATACCTTTGTTGAAATGCATCTTTGTTGAAAAGCACTCACCAAACTTTTCCAAACTGGCACTATGCAGGAGTATCAGACAGAATTTGAGAAACTCGCCAATCACACTGAGGGATTGACTGATGCATTCTACCTTAGTTGTTTTATCAGTGGTCTGAAGGATGCAATACGCTCTGAGGTTAAAATGTTCTGCCCCAACACAATGATGGAAGCCCTCGGGTTGGATAATCTAGAAGAGGACAAGATCTGAGCTCAACAACACTCTAAATCTACTCTTGTTCCATTCAGACCTATGGTTTCTCAAAGAAACAAAAATCCACTAGCTCCTAGAAACACTCCTATCAAGCATTTGTCTGAAGCAGAGATGCGGGAACGCTGGGAAAAAGGGATTTGCTATCATTTTTATGAGAAATTCACCCGAGGACATAGATGTGTTGAGTAAAATCCCTATCTCTTGGATGTGGATTCTCCACTCACATCTACAATTTTTTATGATGCTCAGGATCCCATAGATGATGATGGTGACATTCAACAACTTCCTACTCTAGAGGACCAACCAGAGATATCTCTCCATGCCTTAGCTGGAGTCACCACCCCACAAACCATGCAGGTCAGAGGGTTCTTAAAAAAACTCCCTCTTACAATACTCATTGATTCTGGTATCACTCACAACTTCATTGACCTGAGGATCACCAAATAGGCTGATTGTTTCATCCATCCTTGCTCCAGCTTTGAAGTCATGATTGCCAATGGGGGCACCTTACCTTGCAAAGGGAAGTGTCATAATGTGTGCATATCTATGGGGGATTATAACTTGCACTCTGACATGTTTGCCTTGCCCTTAGGTGGATGTGATGTGGTTTTGGGCACTCAATGGTTACGCACACTTGGACCCATTTTATGGGATTTTGCTGAACTGTGGATGCAGTTTTCAATCAATGGTACCAAACACACATTACATGGCTTACAACCAGGGTCTCTCATCCTCATCAATTCGCATCACATGGAAAAGATTATTAAGAAAAGTTCACATAGTGTCATCACTCAGCTCCATTTCATTCAGATGCAACCTTCAGCAGTCTCAACTACTCCATTGGATCTCCAACAAATTTTGGATCGATATGCATGTGTGTTTGCTGAGGCAGTGGGATTGCCACCTTCCCAACCCGAGGACCATCATATTCCACTCCTTCCTGGAAGTGTCCCTCCCAACATTAGGCCCTATTGCTACCCATTTCACCATAAGACAGAAATTGAGATGCTTTTTTGTGACTTACTCAAGCAAGGTGTTATTCACCCAAGCACTAGTTCCTTCTCTTCACCGGTCCTTCTAGTTCGGAAAAAATATGGGTCATGGCACCTTTGCATCGAATTTCGAGCACTTAATCACATCAAAATCAAGGATAAGTTTCCAATTCCTGTTGTTGATGAGCTCCATGGTGCTCATTTTTCTCCAACTTGGATCTTCGTTTGGGGTATCACCAACTTCGGGTCCATGCGGATGATATCCCTAAAACAACTTTCCGCACACATGATGGCCATTATGAATTTTTGTTCATGCCATTTGCCCTTACAAATGCCCCTTCCATGCTCCATGCATTGATGAATAAAATATTTTGTCCCTACTTGTGAAACTTCATTCTAGTCTTCTTTGATGATATCCTCATCTATAGTAAAACCTGGGCTAAGCATCTCCAACATTTGGATCTTGTACTGCAACTTTTATGTGATCATCATCTTTGTGCAAAATAATCTAAATTTGTTTTTGGGCAGAAGGAAGTAGAGTATCTTGAGAATATTGTTTCAGCACAAGGGGTTCATGTCGATCTTGCCAAAATCAATGCCATGAAAAATTGGCCACCTCCTCAAACCTTGAAGAGCCTTCGTGGGTTTTTGGGACTTACTGGCTCCTACTGCAAGTTTGTCAAGGATTATGGGAAGATTGCAACTTCATTAACATCTCTACTGAGAAAGGATTATTTTGCATGGACACCTGCTGCTGAGTGTGCATTTGAGAAACTGAAACAAGCTATGTGTACCACACCTATTCTAGCTATGCCTAATTTTTCCAAGCCCTTCACTACTGAGAGTGATGCTTGCGAAAATGGACTTGGTGCTGTCCTCCTCCAAGATGAACATCCCATTGCATTCACCAGCAAATCTCTGTTTGGTAAGAATTTAGCTGCCTCTACATATGAGAAGGAAATGATGCCTATTTTGCATGCCATACAGAAGTGGTGTCCATACCTCTTAGGGAATCATTTCTGCATCAAGACTGATCACCAGAGTCTGAAATATTTCCTGGAACAACGAGTCTCATCCCCAACAAAACAAAAATGGGTTAGCAAACTCATGGGTTATGACTACGAGATCACTTACAAGAAGGGTAAGGACAATCTTGTGGTGGATGCTCTTTCCCGCACATTTGATGACCATGCTTGTCTTTCAGCTATTTCTATGCCTATTACAAATTGGTTACAATATGTTCAGAAAGGCTATGTCAATGACTCTTCCTTATATAAAATCATCTAACAGTTGGATAGTAATCCTTCTCTTGTATCGCATTACTCTTGGGATGGTTCTTCTCTGAGATACAAGGGTCACTTGGTGCTTCCCCAGAGCACAGATCTTCACCAGGCTGTCTTCTATGAACTCCATGCTTCTCCAGCGGCAGGGCACTCTAGGTTCCTCAAAAAATATGAGCGGGCACAACGTAACTTCTTTTGGAAGGGAATGAAATGAGAAATTCAATATATTGTTGCTGAATGTGATACCTGCCAGCGCCACAAGGGTGAAACTACACTCCTCCCCGGCTTGCTGGAACCCTTTCCCATCCCTACAAGGATTTGGACAGATATTTCAATGGATTTCATCGATTGGCTCCCTAAATATGGAGGGAAGACCATAATCTTGGTTGTGGTTGATCGACTCTCCAAATATAGTCATTTTTGTGCTCTCATCCATCCATATACTGCCTCCTTAGTCGCATAAATTTTCATGGACTAGATATTCCGTTTTCATGGCATCCCTTCTTCCATTGTCTCATACCACGATGCAACTTTCACAAGTCATTTTTGGACCGAACTCTTTCAATTCACTAGAACCAAACTAAAAATGAGTTCAGGATATCACCCACAAACAGATGGTCAAACTGAAGTCACCAACAAATGCTTGGAAACTTATCTTCGTTGCTTCACCTCTGAACAACAACATCAATAGGAAAAGTGGCTCCCTCTCACTAAATGGTGGTACAATACTTCCTACCATATTGCATCTAAAATGACTCCATATAAATCTATTTATGTGCAGACACCCTCAGTGCTCCTTCCATACACCCCCCATAGTTCACCAGTTCAGGAAGTTGACATGGTTCTATGCAACTGTGATCAGATTCTTCACATTATGCAAGAGAATATTCACATGGGAAGAAATCGCATGAAGCAGTAAGCCGATCAACACCGTTCTGAGCGCACCTTTCAATTTGGTGATATGGTTTTTCTTCGTTTGCAACCTTACAAAAAATCCTCCCTGAAACTCAAAGGGCATCAGAAGCTGGCTCCAAAGTTATATGGGCCATATAAAGTTCTTCAGAAGATTGGGTCTATTGCTTATAAGTTGGAACTTCCTCCTTCTTCTTGCATTCACCCAATCTTTCATGTCTCTTGTCTCAAGAAAGTTATTGGCACCAACATTAGAGCACAAACTATTTTACCAAAGCTGGATACGGAAGGATCCATCATTTTGGAACCAGAGGCCATCCTCAATAAGCGCACTCATCAGCTTCACTCTCGGCCATCACAGAGGTCTTAATTTAGTGGCATGGCATGCAACCAGAGGATGCTACATGGGAACCGCTCCTTTAGATTCAACAGTAGTTTCCACATCTAAAGCTTTGAGGACAAAGCTTTTTCTAAGAGAACCCGTGTCAACCCCCCTCTTTAATTTTTCAGTAAATTTTGTCAGATGCATATGCTTTGTAAGTCGTCCAATTAGTATGATGTATTATCCCACATTCATGGGGAGCAAGTAATAGTTGTTAAGTCATCTAGTTAATAGGTTGCATTATCCCACATTCATGTGGAGTGATAGTTGTTTAGATTAGACTTAGTATATAAGTATGTGTTGAGGCTAATGAAGGCATCAAAGAGTTATTTTGTATTGAGCTTGCTCAAAGGAGGTTGTCCCCTCGAAGTGGCCCGTGATCAATAAAATTTCTTTTGTGCTCCAATATTTCTGTTATATTGTGCATTTTGATTGTTCATTGCAGGAGGTTCTCCATAGGGACTTTGTCGTGATTAAATCTTGAAAAATGAAATTTAATATTTGTTTAACTAATCCACTGTGCTAAAATGATCTAATTATCCTTATATATATAATTATATTCCCTCAAACCCATTGATAGCCCTGGGGGACATTATAAGGGACAAGCAGGGTGGTGAAAAAATTCACAACAACAAAACTCGTCTGTGCATATTTTTAGCAGTTATTGTGAGTAGAGGGATGCCGGTGACTTGGAAAATGGATGTATACCAACGAAGGAGCTCAGAGGAAGTTGTTATGACTGGATATTGTTCTTAATATTTTTAGTTTATATATGTTTTTTTTCAAAATTTTGTTTCCTATTATTTTTCATTTTTTGGGTTTGCTTTGAAGATGAATAGTGGTTAATACTTTTTGTTTGATTTTGTAAGTTATAGTTGTTTTGATTTATTTTATTTCATTTTTAAAGTTTTTCTTTTTGGTTTATTAGGTGTTATATATCATGTAACGTTTGAAAAAGGTTATATTAAAATTTATTCCAAGCTTTATCTTTATGTCCTAACCTTCATTTTTGAATCCTTTGTCAAAAATTTTGTATAAGAACATTCCTGTAGCGCAAAAGTCAAAGTTAATGCAATAAGGCGCTACAAGAATTTTGAATCATTGAAAAGAATGGTGGATAATCATGGCTGTTGTAGAGGAAATTATTGGAAGTTTTCAGACACCTGTTGAAGACATAATGATGCATGTTCATAACCCCAGTCCATAATCATGACAAGTGTATGAGGGTGTGTAGAGATCATTGAGAGAATCATGGTCTGGATTGACATGATTTTGGTTGTGTAAGGATTATTGGGAAGATCGTGGTCTTGACTGTCATGATTTTATTTTTATTATGAGTTTATGGTTGTAGAGAAGGAGGTTTTAAAATCTTTGAAGCTTTCTAAAGGAGTACACAGGCGAGGTTACAACACAAATATGAAGAAGAGTGGAAAGATTAACAGATTTGAACCTACTGTACGAGTTGGGAAAATGATTTTCCTAAATGTGCAGAATTATTCAAAAGGGCGGGATGGTTCACTTTATTTGAAAGAATCATAGGTTTCAATCCAGAAGTCTCGTATCATTTCGACCAAGGTTTCATTAAGGATACTGTTACTTTTGATACTCTTAAGTTTGAATTGATAGATGAATTAATATCCAAAGTTATAGGTGTATCAAGAGATGGAGAGTTATGGTTCAAAAAGATCCCTTTCAGCTTTAACCCAAAGGATTTCCTGCTTGTTATTTTTTCAACATTCAAACTAGCATTATGTTAGGATCTTTAACTGAGAGAACAACAAGTACAACAATCAAACACAAGAGAAAATGAACATAATTTTTTTCCTCGGGGAAACCATAAATGGAGAAAACCCCGCAACTTCCTCAGAGATAGAATCACCACAAAAGGTAAAACCACAAAACATTAAGATGCTCTCCCGACAGCAGTAACCTTCTTCTTGTCTAGCCCGAGTGTCTTTTCCTTCCTCAACTATGCGCTACACTTGAGTGTGTTTGTGATGTGTGCTAAATAGAGAGTCCAAATCTCTTTTTATACTAATCCCAACATGACTAAAACCCTACTAGGGCCGACCTCTCCTAGGAGATTCTAATAACCCTAGTGCCCCGGAATTGTGGGGACTTTAACCCTTAGACAATAGGAGGGTTACCCACAATGACTTGAAATGACTTGTTTACATTATTGATTCTCCCAATCAGAACATTGGGGCATGACATAACATGATAACATCCTGAAATAAACATCGGGTTACAATAGATAATAAATACAAGTGAATACAATCAAAACTTACAATTACGTCAACACTCCCTCTTAACTAGGAAGGTATTCTCTCAACACAATTTTCATCACTGGTCTTCTTCTCTGGATCTTCTCTTCATCTGCATCTCCAAGTCATCTTTATCTTCATTCCATCTTCTTTTCTAGATCTGGATCATCACTCGATATGGATCATCATAACTGGACATCATCACTGGATCTGGATCATCACTAGATCTGGATCATCACTGCTAGATCTGGATCATCACTTGATCTAGATCTCTCGGAGTCATCATAACTGGATCTAGATCATAGCTCGATCTGGATCTCCTCTGGTCATCATCATATGTGCTATCTCATGATTCTTCTCATCATAGGAAGTTCTACAGAGCCAGCCTTCTTTCATGCTGGGTGTATGCCTACCTCCTCATAGGTCTTTGGTAGCCCTTACATCTGACCTACTTGTCAGAATGGCCAGCACTCACATCTGAATTGCTCATCAGAAAGGTGGTATCCCTTATATCTAATCATGTAGGACCTAATCCTACAGTCACATCAGAATGGATAGCACTCACATCTGACCTACTCGTCAGAAAGGCGGTTGCCCTTACATTTATGTAGGAGCTCATCCTACATCAGAATGGATAGCACTCACATCTGACCTACTCATCAGAAAGGCATGTACTCATATTTGACCTGGTAGGAACCAAATCCTACACCCTCATCAGAATGGCCCCCAGTCCCAGACTAAGCTACCTGGTAACGGACCAGGTGCCTCCACTCTTCCGGAGAGTGGCAGTAGCCCTTACATCTGACCTACTCATCAGAATGGCCAACACTCACATCTGACAAGGGAGGAACCTAATAATTTAGCCATGACATAATGGCTCAACCCTTATATCTAACCTACTCATGAGCATTCCTGGTAATTGACCAGGTACCTCCATTCCTAGAATGGCAGTCAGTACTCATATCTGACATGGAAGGAACCAAATCCTCTCACCATGACAGAATGTATTAGCCCTTACATCTGACCTGCTCGTCAAAATGGCTATGGGACTCATCACTTTCCCTTGGAGGAAACCTCTATCTGGAGAACACCAAGCTTTTCCCTGAAGTACTCGAACTTCACCCTAGCTAATGGGTTCGTCAACACATCAGCTATTTGTTCCTCCATCGCAACATACTAGAGCTTCACTGCTACTCTCTGCACCATATCCCTGATATAGTGATACTTGATCTTGGTATGCTTCGACTTGTCATGGAACAATGGATTCTTTGACAGCTTCACACAACTCTGGTTGTCACAATGTATACAAGTAGCATCCATCTAGAGATCAAATAAATCAGACAGTAGCTTATGCAGCCATATTGCCTCACAACTAGTTGAACAAACTGTGACATACTCTACTTCAGCTGTACTCAGTGCCACATAGGATTGCTTCCTGCTAAACCAGGAGATCACACCTAATCCCATACTGAAGCAACACCCTAAAGTGCTCTTCCTATCGATGGAACTGCCTGTCCAATCTGAATCAACATAACCCTCCAGGTTAATCTTCTGATTCGCATCGTACTTGATCCCATAATCAACTGTACCCCTCAGGTACCTTAGAATATGCTTTGCAGCAATCAAGTGAACATTTCTCAGATTTGTCAAGAACTAGCTCAAGGTGTTCACAGCAAAGCAAATGTTTGGTCTCGTGTTCGTCAGGTACATCAAGGACCCAATCATCTGACGATACATTGTAGCATCAACTGACTCTGATGAAGCAACGCTCAATAGCTTCAGTTTCAATGCCATAGGTGTGGCCATAGCCTTGCAGTCCATCATCCCAAACCTCTTCAGGATCTCTACTACATACTTCCCTTGTCCAAGGAAGATTCCATCTGCACTCTGCCATACCTCCATACCTAGAAAATAATGCATCATACCCGAATCCTTCATCTCAAACTTGGAATCAAGCTTTCTCTTCGTATCAGCAATCAACCCATCCATACCTGTCACAAATAGATCATCTACATATGGTAGAAGCATCATTGGGTTTCCATCTTCAACCTTGTAGTAAAGGTTGGAATCTGCTTTACTCTTGGTAAATCCCAAACTGGATAAAAAGCTGTCAATTATGCCATACCATGTCCTGGGTGCCTATTTCAAACTGTACAGGGCTTTCTTCAATATGCACACATGAGACTCCCTGTCATGTGTCTCAAAACTGAGTGGTTGTTCTACATACACTTCCTCTTCTACTACACCATTCAAGAAAGCAGTCTTGACGTCCATCTGGTGTATCTACCATTTCATCACTGTAGCAAGAGCAAGTACTGATCTGATGGAAGTGTACCTGGCTATAGGTGCAAAGGTTTCTTCATAATCTATTCCTTCTTTCTAAGAGAAACCTCAAGCCACAAATATTGCCTTATATTTTTCAATGCTACCGTCTGCAGCATGCTTGATCTTGTAGATCCATTTGGAAGTTACAATTGACTTCCCTTCTAGTCTTGGGACAACATCCCAAACATCATTCTTCATGATTGATATTCTTCGATCATAGCATCCTTCCATTCTTTCTGTTCTGCCACTTCTTCATAGCTAGAAGGTTCTTTATCAATGAAATCACATAGTAATGCTACATACCCAGAGTAGGATCTGGTCCTCTTTCTTTCTCTGTGATTCTCTTCTGGAGCCCCATATCTTTCTGCACCTTAGGTTAGTTCTCGTACCCAAGTAGGTTTCATTTTATTAGGATTCTTCTCCAGAGGTGGATCTATAGGCCTTTTTGGTTCTTCAAATTCTCGATCTTCTTCTTGAGCTTCTTCGTTCATGGTTGTATCATGAACACTGGGTGCTTTTGCTTCTTTGGATTCTTCAGCAGGTTTCTTTCTGGATTTGTTGTAAGCCGTGTCTTCATCAAATGTCACATCCCTGCTGATGTCAATCTTCTTGAATCCTGGGAAGTATATTCTGTAAGCCTTCAAGCTTTCAGAGTATCCCACAAATAGACCCTTCTTTCCTGAAGGATCTAATTTAGTCCTCTTCTCCTTTGGAATGTGTATGTACACTGGACAGCTGAATATTCTGAGATGGTTGACTTCTAGATTTTTGTCGGAGAAGACTTCTTCAGGAGTCTTGTTCTCAAGTACTCTATGTGGAGTATGATTCTATACATACACCGTTGTTCGGGTAGCTTCTACCCAAAGATGCATAGGAAGGTCTTGATCATGAAGCATTTCTCTTACAGCTTCCATGATAGTTCTATTCTTCCTTTCTGTAATCCCATTCTGTTGTGGATTATAAGGGGTGGAAAACTCCCTCTTAATCCTCGATTCTTTGCATAGCTCTTTGAATTCATTTTAAGTGAATTCTCCGCCATTATCTGATAGAAAAGTCTTGATCTTCTTTTCAGTGTGATTCTCGATCAAGGCTTTGAATTCCTTGAACTTGTTTAATACTTCATCTTTGTTCTTCATGAAGTAAACCCAAGTCTTCCTAGAAAAATCATCAATAAAGGAAACATAATATGCATACCCGTTTAGTGAGTTTGATGACATAGGTCCGCATTCATCGGAGTGGATGATTTCCAAGATTCCTTTTGCTTTTCTTTCGCTGCTTGGAAATGTCTTCTTTGTATTCTTTCCTTTCACACATCCCTTGCAGACCCCATCATGTTTTGCTTGGATTTTTGGAAGACCTTCAACAACTTTGCTTGCAATAGGTAGTGCTTTGTAATGCACATGCGCAAGCCTTCTATGCCAAAGTTCACTTGGATCTATTGTGTCATGGACCAAGGCTTGTTCTGGATGACCCTTGTTACCACCTAAGTTGTACTTAGTGGTTTTTATCAAGTGAGCCTGGTGAACCGGACAGGGCTAACTTGTTCGGACTTCAAAAAGACCTTTGGAAGTACTTCTGGGAAGTGCTTGTTGTACTATATCACATGTTCATACCCCATGAGGGAATAGTAATAAATGTTCTAGCATGATAGTGTCTATAAAAGACTCGGTCTCTTAGACTTCATTTGTCAATCCGATCAGCCCAGGGTGTTTTTTCACTTGGTTATTATTGGTTGTTGAACAAACGACTGATAATTTCTGATTTTTTCACTCCATACCTCCAAAGTTGGGGTGGTCGGCTTGGAATTTAGGCCTATTG
>LPNX010634252.1:316617-357404 GCA_001517045.1 Pseudotsuga menziesii
AGATTATTTTTGGTGGATTCTTCAGTCAACAGGTTGAGGTGTCAGTCAGATCAACCCCCCGATTGACAGTTGCACTTAGTGAGACTCAGATCTGGCTCAGCTAGACACAGATCAGGCATTGATGGACTCTCCATCAGTTGATTTCACTTGATTCCATGAGTAATTGCGCCCCCTGGGCTAGATGGCCTGTAAATTGTATATATCTAGGCACAACCTCCTCTTCCAAGCGAGTTAGAACTGGGATTGAGGTGCTGCTGCTATTGTATTGTTGTAATTCTTCATTTGAAATAAAGAAAAGCTTTGGAGGCAATACGGTGTGGTGCCATTACATGTGTGGATGATTATTGCCATTGTTTTACTGAGGTAACCTGTATCTGTGGTCATTTTTTGCTAATTTCTTGTAGATCTGTGGTTAAGATTGGTAATTAGCTTATTACAATATTGATAGGAAAGGTGTTGTTCAATAAGTTTATTGACTGTCACTCTCCTTTGATGCATGTTTAGAGATCTAGATTTAGCATGTCCTATAAGCTTATATGCATGTTATCTTGAATCTCTTTGTATGTACTAATCGGATCTCACAAGTTTCTTGGCAAGTTCTTTGATTTCAGCTGAGTTGCAGGTTCATACTTTGGAGAGGATGCTGATATAGTTTGCTTCTTCATTCTCTTCAAAACATTTCAAAGGCATAGTCCCTCGGCATTCCACCTGAAAGCTCTACTGTGGATCTTCAAGGAAACCAACACTCTTTCTCTCTCTTCCTCCTTTAAAAATTATTAAACTTTCCTCAAACTGGTTACTTTAAGGTTTCTTTTTAAATCTGATCTATCTCATAAAGAAAGTCATACATATATCTAATTAGCAATATCCCTTCAAATTTCTAGATCTTAGTTTCATTGTGCACATAAAGTTCAAATTCAAGAGATCTAGCTAAAATTGCCTTAGTTTCGCAAGTAGTTTATTGAAAAATTCATAGCTTGCTGTTAAGGTAGTTTCTTTTGCTGTTCAATAATTTCAATATTCTGCAATATCAGTGATTTTAATTAGCTACACAAACAGCAAGCCAAGATCCCAAGGAAAGCTTGCTTTCCTTGGTTCCTTTTTCGTCGGTTTAGCTAGTTTAATTTCATTAATTTTTGAGATAAAGTAGGCTGACCCAAAGGCACTCTTAAAGTTCTTTGTGGAATTTGTTATTCTAATTCACTCGCTGTCATTTAGCAGGTCTGACAGATAAGAAAGGAAGCTGCTGTCCAAAGTGGCTTTTGGAGCGCTCAAATCCCCCCAGGGGTCTCTCTTTTGTCACATAATTTGTAATTTTTTTGTATAAATTGTAATATCTTGGTTTCAGCCTGTATAAGGACCAAGAAAGCTCTATTTTATCAGTGCTTTTATATTGTAACTTCTGTAGTAAAATCATCCTTTGAATAGGCTCTTTCGAGCCCATTCCCCATCCCCCCTGGGGGGATTCGCGTCGGTGCCATTTTCGTCTTTTTTTGCTTATTTCCTTTTACTAGAATTGATCTGATTTGTAGGGTAGTATATTTGATCTTGTTGTTAATTCCATATTCCATATCTTATTTTCAAAAGTAATCATAATACTTACCCCACGATTTCCCGAGTGACCCGCAAGGGGAAAGAGATTCGTGGTAGGATTAATCAGAAAACCAGATTTGTGTAGTTGTGTTATTTTCTCATCTTTTGTTTATCAACATTTTAAAATTAACCCCTCCTTGATTCCCCGATTGAGATCCACTTGGATTGAAAGAGGTTCTTGGAGGCTTTTCTTTTAAGCAAGAACACATCTTTTAAAACTTATTAAAATTTACAAGACTCCAGTGTGTATGATCTGCACTTGGATGTGGTTCGTCCGATCAGTCAAGCTGTATCAAAAGCACTTGGGTGACTAGAATAATTAGGACTCACCCTCCCCAATTAACAAACCATCAGGTGAAAATCCAACACCTCGATCAAACCTTTACGGTGGCAAAATACCCAAAGGAAGCGGGAACCTACTGAAAAGTGACCTCGGGGCGCCGATATTTGTCACACCCTAACGGGTGTGTTACGAACACAGCCCCAGAGACTCCATTTCAGCCCACATATTCCTTGTGGGTAGCCGTATAGGATTTGTTTTGGACATACTCCAAGTACTCTTGGGTATATCTGGAGTCCCCCTTTAGCCTAATTTAATCAATTCATACTTCATTTTTAACTTAAAACATACCAAGATGCAATCGCAAAACATTTATTCCAAACACATGCAAGCACACTGATCGCTTTTGACTCCATTTTTAAGGCACTGGTCTTTTTTGCTTCATATATATATTGTGTATCAAATTTGTGCTTTCGTGTGTATCTTCGTATCTTGTCATCTTGATTGTTTATAGTTAAAATATTCAAACTCCTAAATAACTAATTCAGTACAACATCATTACACTAAGAAATCATCCTTAGTAACTTAATAGGGTCTACCCCCCTTGGCTTCGTTAGGAGTTGAGCCTAAACGGAGGAGTCAAGAACAAGGTGACAGCCTTGACTCGAGACTTGCCCCCAAGGACACACCGAGTGGCTTGAAGATTTCTGCCACGTGATCCAGGTGTGTGAAAAGGTGGCAACAACCCTTTAATTTGTACAATCCTCCTTCTTGTTCTCCAATCACCACCGCATCATTGATAGTCTTTCCTTTTGGCCGCATGATGACTTGACCATCTATGAATGCAACCCACATTCCGTTTGCATCTAATGCCGATATGGAGAGGAGGTTCTTCTTGAGTCCTGGCACAAACAATACTTCCTTCATTGTTAGAGGCTTTCCAAAGTCTAGTTTATAGGAAGATTCCCCACTACCTTTTATTGGATATTGGCAGTCATATCCTAGCTTCACCTTGTGAGGTGATTCATGTTCTGACAGTCTCACAAAGGATTCCTTGAATCTTGTCATATGTTTGGAAGCCCCGCTATATATGAGCCAATCATTGCTTCCATGAGTAATGTTTCCTGTGAGAGCGGAAATCAAAATATATTCATCCTCGCTTGAAGAATCTCCACTTTCATATCTGGTTCTTTTCTTGGATGGTTCATCATCCTATGCAGCATGAGCATGATGTCTTCTTTTGTTGCTCCTTTTTGTTAGTTTTTGTTTCTTAGGAAAATTATTTGCATAATGTCCTGCTTCATCACATGTATAACATATGACTCTAGAAAAATATTTTATAGTGTTATCTTTGTGATAGTGCTTACCTCTAGGGTGATGAGATCTTCTTTTGGTTGACTTGGAGTGTATCGTGAGAGATTGATCTTCACTTCCCATATTTTCTTCTCGAGCTCCTATCCGAACTTCTTCTTGAGAACAATCTTCCCATAGTCTGCTGAACTTGACTAACTTCTTTCTAGCACAGATTCCTTGGATGAAAGAATCCCATGACCTAGGGAGGCCATTCAAGGTAGTCATCACAATCTCTGCATTTTCCACTTCTTCATCTACTGCTTCTAGTTGTTCCTTGATCTGAGAAACTCTTATGAAGTAAGACTGGATTGTTTCTACATTCTGAATCTTCACATTCTTCAGTTGGTTTCTCAGAGTCATCTTCCGATTTATGTTCTTCCCTTCAAACAATTTGGTTAGGGAATCAAACATAGCTTTAGGTGTCTTTAGGGAGGACACCTGTGGTATGAGATGATCCTTGATAGAATCAGCAATGATTCTTTTTCCCATAACCAACTTATTCTTATGCAAGGCCTTAGCCTCATCTCCCTTTGGAAATGGAACCTCCTCATGGATGTAGGAGTCTAACTCATTCTCTTCTAGGACCAGGGAGATCCTATACTTCCAAGCTCATAAGTTATCAGCTCCCTCAAGATTTTCATCAATCTTGGTATGATGAGACATCTTAACTAAGAACCTCAAATGGAAATACAAAAGATTTTAGATCTTACCAAGTCAAGATGTCGAATCTGAATTTTGAGCTGAAATCCTGTAGAGCTGGTTCAAGAGAAAATTAGGGTTTTGCTTTTTCAGAGTTCTGTCCAACCAAATGCTTTGAAATTGATCCCTAACTTCGATTTTGGGGAGGAGATCAATCCAGGCCTGGGCTCACTAAAAAATTCCTCTTCTGTGAAAATCCCTAATTTTTGGCAAGAGTGTTGGGTCCAAAACTGAAAAACCTTAGAATTGGATTCTGCTTCAATAGAAAGATGCGCCCTAAGGAGGAGAGTTATTCCACCTTACTTTTGCTGAAAATATATGAAGAGAGATCCATAAAGTAGGAATCCCTAGTTCCCACAGTTGCACAGTGTCTTTTTCTCAGGTTAGCTCTGATACCATGTTAGTTTTTCAACATTCAAGCTAGCATTATGTTAGGATCTTTAACTGAGAGAACAACAAGTACAACAATCAAACACAAGAGACAATGAACACAGTTTTTTTCCTCGGGGAAACCATAAATGGAGAAAACCCCACAACTTGCTCAGAGATAGAATCAACACAAAAGGTAAAACCACAAAATAGTAAGATTCTCTCCTGACAGCAGTAACCTTCTTCTTGTCTAGCCCCAGTGTCTTCTCCTTCCTCAACTATGCGCTACACTTGAGTGTGTTTGTGATGTGTGCTAAATAGAGAGTCCAACTATCTATTTATACTAATCCTGGCATGACTAAAACCCTACTAGGGCCAACCTCTCCTAGGAGAGTCTAATAACCCTAGTGCCCTGGAACTACGGGGACTTTAACCCTTAGACAATAGGAGGGTTACCCACAATGACTTGACATGACTTGTTTACATTATTGATTCTCCCAATTGGAACATCAGGGTATGACATAACATGATAACATCCCAGAATAAACATTGGGTTACAACAGATAAGACATTCCGAAGCTACAATTGTGTCAACACTGCTACCATAAATTGAATCCCTAGATTGGGGAAAAGGTGTTCATTTGGACAAGTTTAAACCTGAATGGAAGGAAGCTATTGGAATTTTGTAGAGTTATGTCACATGTGAAGGGAGGTTTGCTTTAGTTTTTAAATACCACATTAGGTTTCTACAACATCTTAACCAGTAGTAAAAAATGAATCTACCTTTCTTCTTCTTAAAAACTCTCCAAAAAATGTTTAACGAGATTAAGGGGCACATTGACCAAACGCACCAATCTATTTTTCATCATGGTCTGATAAAACTAATTATATGTACAGTCTTGCAAAGGAAGAACATGACATGGGAACATTTCCTATTTTGGTCAGGATTTTCTAATGAACAAGAAGACCAAGTAAAGAAAAGCCTGATGAATAAGCAGTTTAGTTTTGTTAAAAGGTTCAAGAAAGAGTTAGTTGATGATCTAGTGTAGGTTAGTGTTCAAGAGAATAGTCTAGGTCAAGCATTCAAAGAACTTGTGGATGAAGATGAAAGAGAATCACTTGATGATGACCAAAAGAAAGTTTTGTAGAATGATGAAAAGCAACATAAATCTATTTCAAATCATGAGGAAGAGTTAGGTTCAATAAAGAAAAAAAAAGGTTTCATATGTGTACAGAAAAGCACAACAAAAGTTCCTGTTGTATCTGAATTGAAGGGTGATAATTTGCAAGTCTCAAATTTAAAGCTTAAGAAGAAATCTCTTGTACAGGTAGAAGAAATAAAGTGGAGGCCAAAAACTAGGGCTAAAAACAAACTCATACTAAATATGAAAAGGATCCTAAACCATAAATTACAGGAAGAAAATATTACAGTGATCGAGGATTCTTCAAGTGAAGAAGATATGGAAAGTGAAGAAGAGTTTAGCCCTCAACAAGTTTATAGTGAGGAATAGCAGTCAGTTTCATTCGAGCTATCTCAAGGAAGAGATAAGGTTTTATAAGAGCCAATCACTTTTAGTATTGAGAAATGTATGACTTCAAAGGTTCCTTTTGTACAGGAAATAGTGAAAGACAAGCATGAAGATGACCTGATTTTCAAGAAGTTTGAAATTTCATGGATGACAAATCAAGGCTCTACATTACAGGGAGAAGTTCACATGGACTCAGAAATTGAGAACCTTCAGAAAACTGTGGAACAATACAAATATCAGATTGGTTTTCTTAGTGAGACTAATGATAGATTGGTAATGACAAACATAAGACTAAGAGAAGACCTCGATGACATCAATACACACTATCAAGAATTGATAGTTGTCTCCAAAGAGGCGTTGAAGAGAAAAAGGGAGATTCAAAGCCAGACTGAAGGTTTAAATAAGAAAATTCAAAGTCCAAGCCAGCAGAATCAATTGTTATTAAATAGGATTAAAATTTTAGAGATAGAGAAGGACCGAAGTAAGAAGTAGTCACATGCTTTAGAAGTAATTTCCATGTTAGCAGAGGCGGCCAAGATTCTATGAATGCTTCTAGTGGCCAGGGGTCAAGTAGTTTAATTGGTTAATAGTTCTATATTTTTGAAAATACAACTATTTTTGTAACTAGTTCGAACTCAGACCTAAAATTTAGTTATGACAGTTATGTAACTATTTTAGTTGGGAAAGGATAAAAGTAGGAAAGAAAATGAAAGTAGGGTTTGAATTTTGGTGCAGGAGGAGGCTTTAGAGCTGTTGTATGTCAAGATAAGACTCAAAACTCTCATGTAAATTTGAAGACTGATTATGATATATACATACTTATAAGCCATTGTTATCTTTTATGCTGGTTTCATTTCTGGTCTGTTTGATCACTCAATGTATAATTTCATTTTTTGTTTAATGTGTTTATTCATGCAAGTGCTTATATGTTGTGGATGAAATCACTATTTTATTTATTATCTTCATGGTTTATATTTTATGTATTTGCATCTCAGTCTTAATTATTGTTTCATGATTCAGTACTTGTTTTAGTTTGTTGAGGATTTACCTTCTTGTTGATAAATTTTCAAAACCAAAAACCATAAAAACCAGTTTCATTTTACTTTTATTTTTGAGATTGTTCTAGCTTGTTCCTGTAGTAGTCTGGGAACAATTTCTAGCACAAACATCTTTGGCATCATTGATGGGGAACAAAACTAAAGTATATCTTCCCTGGGATATCATCATTCATCTGATTTCTAAAGGTGAACATAATCATAAAACCTTTCAAACTACTTTTTCACCAAGCAGTGGTTCACAATGGCTACCAGAAAGATTGGAACAAGAGGGAAACCTACTTCACCTTTGCATTTGGGTTTCTCAGACCCAGAACAGATTTTGAAAGAGACAAGACAAATTCAAAAATATCAGTCTTCTCCTTCTCTGTGTATCCATGATCATTTTGAATTAGTATTACCTTTTACATATTCAGAAGAAGAAAAACAAAGTCTGTCTTGGTCAATCCATTCTATACCAGTTAATAGTTTTCAGGTTTTTACTAATCCACAGTCTTATAAGAAAGCAAAAACTGAGTCTCATGGTAAGATTCCTTTGTTTTAGTTTAAAACTAGTAAAATCCCTTTCCAACCAGGTTCTAGCAAAGTAAGTAAACTCTTTCCTTCATCAAACCAAAGTAGCTCAAAAATGGTAGGACAACAGCTAGATATGATGGATAGAATGATAGCTGCTAGATATGATCCTTTAGTTCTTCCTCGATCTCTAAATGCTCTCCCTGTAGGAGATTATCATAAATACTTACCTAGGTTTAATGGTCAGGGTGAGAACACTGCTGAGGAGCATTGGGATGCATTTTTAAGTTATGCATACAATCAAAATATTGAAGCTAAATATGCGTGGATAAGGATGTTTGTGCATAATTTGGATGGTGTGGTAAGAAAATGGTTCAGAGAAATGCCAGCTGATTCAATAACTTATATAGAGGAACTACAGGATTTGTTCATGAGGCAGTGAGGAGACACAAAAAATCAAACCTATTACATTACAGAATTTGGAGCTTTAATAAGAAAAAAGGATAAAACTATAGCAAACTTTTCTAAATGGTTTAATAAGATGTATGGTAGGATCCTAGCTGAAATCAAACCTTCTGAAACTTCAGCGAAGCTGACTTATGAAAATGCTTTTGATCATGATTTTTCCTTGCATGTAAGAGAAAGAAGGCCAATCACTTTATTAAACATGCAGGAGGCTGCATTGGAGGTGGAATCAAACATTCTAGCTTCAAATAGGCTCAAAGAAATTTCAGATTATCAAGTATATGACCGAAAGGGTAAAAAGGAGGTGATTGCACTAGCTTCTATATCACAGACAATAGATAGCAAAATAGATGAGATGGCCAAGTTGGTAAAAATTTTAACAGCAAAACTAAATAAGTTGGAGTTAGAAAATAATTCAAATAAGCTTACACAAGAAGGAGAAAGGAAACCTAATCAATTTAGGCGCCAATTTGCTCCTAGATTTATCCCTAGAGAATGGAGAAACAATGACATTCAAAGGGAAAGAAGAGAAAATGAAGATCAAAGAGTTCCTCCTCCACACCAAAATAATGTGGTTGATGAAATTGAGGAAGGTGGGGTTTCATAGTATGAAGATTCAAATCAGGATTTAAATTATTTTGGGGAATTATCATCAGAGGGTTTCCTAACTAAACATGACTATCTAAATTTTGAGTTTTTCGATGCAAATATTTATCAAATAGAGAGTGATTTGAGTCCTAAAATTTCACCTGATATATGTCAAACTGAACCTAAGAAGTCTATTAATTTGAGATCTGGTCCAAAGCAGGTTTCTCAGATTCCTAAAAATAAGACAACATCTCCTCCTAAACAACCACCTAATCAAACACAGGAGAAGAGACCTAACCACAGTGAACAAGATAAGGCTGCAGAGACTGAAGAAGTGAACAGGAATGTGCAAACTTTTAATTTTGAGAATGAACTATGTAAGATCAAGATTCTAGTACCTTTTATTGAATTGATGAAGAATTATTGCTATAGAAATACTTTTCTTAAAATGACGGGTTCACCTGCTAGTCAAATACCTTCAGATACTATGAATCTCCAAGAAGAATATCCAAAAATATTTATTGGTTCTTCCATAGCTGATAAGACTAAAAATGATTCAAATTCTTCTCCACCTTTTTATATAACTCTTACTTTTCATGATCAAATAATTCACAACTGTATATTGGATTCTGAAGCTTGTCACAATTTGATGCCTAGAGCAGTCATGGAGGCTCTTGGTTTAAGTATCACAAAACCATATCATGATTTATATGAATTTGATTTCAGAGCTATTAAATGCCTGTGAGTGATTAAGGATGTGGTGGTTGCTGATATCACTCCCAATTTTGGAATGCTTCTTTCAAGGTCTTAGGCAAAGAAGATAGGTGGTACATTACAAATGGATTTATCATATGCAACCATTCTTGTTTTTGGAGGAGAAAATAGGATATTGTATATGGAATTATAATATGCTTATATTGTCACAGATGATAAGAACCCAACAAATCATCCACTTTATGCTGTAGAAAAAGATTTGGGGTCTTGTATGTTACATTTCAGTGATGACAATACAAGTGGCATGCTACATGTAGAAAAGGAAAAACCAATCAAACATACTATTGAACAAACAAATGAGTTATGGAAAATGTATTTTGATGGCTCCTCATCTAAGGAGGAAGTAGGAGCAGGCATTGTTTTAATTTCTCCTCAGGGAGAGATGATCAGCTTGATGTATAAGTTAGAATTTTTTACTACCAACAATACCTCAGAGTATGAGGCATTAATACTTGGCTTAAGGGATGCAAAGCACCTGGGCATTCAACATATTTCTATTTATGGCGACTCCAAATTAGTGGTCCAATAGGCGAGGGACAAATATCAAGTAAAACTGGATTTGTTGAAGGTGTATAGAAATGAAGTGTGGGATATGATTGATAATTACTTTATAGCATTTAACATTTCCTTCATTCCCAGTATCATAATCAAATAGATGATTCACTTGCTTTGGCAGCCACACATTTTCAAATTCCAAAACAGACTCAACTAAAATATCCAATTGAAGTCATATATAGGCCTTCAGTACCAGATACTATCAGACAGTGGAGGGTTTTTGAAGATGATTTGGAGATAAAAAAGTTCTTCGAGTTAACTGGAGAGTTTTCAAATTCATTGATTGATCAGGACTAGGATGATGAATTTGAGGAAGCTGATGAATATTCAGAGAATGCAATTATAGGACATAAGATTATTGAGTTGAAGGGAAATTTTATTCCTAAGGGTTTGGTTCCCCTTGAAAGAATCTTTTCTAAAGATGATACTCTGCTAAAACCAGTCATACAATCCTCAGAAGAGAATATCATAAGTTGTAATATTGGCACAGAAGAGCAGCGCAGGATGGTGAAAATTTCAAAAAATCTCTTAGTTGAGCAAGGGGACAGGTATATTAAATTATTGAAGGAATATGTTGATGTCTTTTCCTGGTCTTATGAGGATTTAAAAACCTATGATACTAAAATTATTCAACATAAGGTTCCTTTGAAACAAAATGTGAAACCTTTTAGATAGAAATTAAGAA
Source organism: Pseudotsuga menziesii (assembly GCA_001517045.1). Classification (NCBI taxonomy): domain Eukaryota; kingdom Viridiplantae; phylum Streptophyta; class Pinopsida; order Pinales; family Pinaceae; genus Pseudotsuga; species Pseudotsuga menziesii. The sequence continues at coordinate 327,076 of LPNX010634252.1, forward strand.
GAATTAATCCAACCTTATTTTCAGTCATAGAGAAAGAAGTCAAGAAATTATTGGATGCAAAGATAATTGTTCCACTTAGATACTCATCTTGGGTGGAAAATCTAGTTCCAATACGAAAGAAGAATGGAGAGATAAGGTTGTGCATAGATTTTTCGTAATTTAAATAGAGCTTCATTGAAGAATAATTATCCATTACCTAATATTGAGCAAATTTTGTAGAAAGTAGTAGGTGCCCAGAGAATTTCTATGGTGGATGGATTCTTAGGTTACAATCAGATTACTATGCATCTAGATGACAGAGAGAAAACAACCTTCACTACACCTTGGGGTACAATTGTGTATGACAAGATGTCATTTGGTCTGATGAATGCTGGGGCAACATTTCAAAAAGCTATGGATATAGCCTTTGTCAGAGAAAAGGAAAATTTTGTTGTGATTTATTTGGATGATATCACAGTGTTTTCTCAATCTGATGAGGAACATATGAAACTCCCAAACAAACATTTTTGAAATGTAGGAAATATGGACTGTCCTTAAATCCTAAGAGGTCTCATTTTGCTGTTCAGGAGGGTAAACTTTTGGGTCATTTAGTTTCAGCAGATAGAATTAGAATAGATCCCGAAAGAGTTAAAGCTATTTTGAAAATCAGTCTTCCAAGAAGCAAAAAAGATATCAGTCATTCATTGGAAAAAAAAAATCTGAGATGGTTTATCCCAAATTTTGCTGAAACAATTAAGAAGATAACATCTATGTTAAGGAAAGATCAAGAGGTGAAATGGACAACAGAAACTAGAGCTTCATTTGAGGATATTAAACATGCTCTGATAGAAGCACGAATGCTGGTAAGCCCAGACTTCTCAAAATACTTTTTGACTTTTTCTTTTGCTTCTCAGGATACAATAGTTGTTGTTTTGTTACAAAAGAATGCAGATGGACTAGAGTAGCCAGTTACTTTCTTTAGTAAGGCTCTTAGAGATTCTGAATTGAAATACAATACAGTAGAGAAACAAGCATATTCATTAGTAAAGGAATTGAATTTTTTTAGGATTTATATTCCACATTCAAAGATCATTTCCTATGTACCTAATGTTGCTATTAAATATATTTTAACTCAGCCAAACAATGAAGGAAAGAGAGGGAAATGGATTGTGAAAATTATGGAATATGATGTGGAAATTAAACCTACTAAGCTTGTAAAAGGACAGAGTTTGGAAAATCCATTGGCTGATTCAAATTGTGAAGCTCTTGGACTTCATTTGATGGTAGAACAACCAATACAGGAAGAGTTGCAAACATGACAAGAGAAAGAACAAATCATGGATAAGTATGCAGAATCGAAATTGTATGCTGATTTAGTTCATTTTTTATTGTATTTATAGTGTCCTGTGCATTTGGACAAGAAATCAGCTAGATCACTGAAATTGAATACCACCAAATATTGTTAAGTGAATCAGCAGTTACATTGGAAAGATCCAGGAGGAGTATTGCTTAGGTGTTTGGAGAAGCTTGAAATTGAAGAAGTTATCTCAGAATTACATGTTGGAGCCTGTGGAGGTCATAAATACTGGAAAGCCACTGCTTATAAAATTCTAAGGTCTGGATACTACTGGCCTTCATTGTTTTTTGATGTCTATCAGCAAGTCAGGGCTTGTATTAAATGTCAAAAGTTTGCTGGCAAACAAAAGCTTGTGTTTCTACCTTTGAATCCCATTGTTGTAAATGCTCCTTTCCAGCAGTGGGGTCTGGACTTTATAGGTGAGATCAATCCTGTTTCTTCTAGGAAACACAAATGGATACTTACAGCTACAGAATTTTTCACAAAATGGGTGGAATTCATTCCTACAAGGAATGCAACTGATAAGGTGATCATTAATTTTATTCAAGAGAATATTTTGAGCAGATTCGCTTGTCCAAAGAAATTGTTGACTGATAATGCTAAGGCCTTCAAGTCTATGTTAGGATATTTATACACTTAGGAGTTAGTAAAGATCAACTTGTGTAATATATCTGTTAGGTAAAGTGTGTTTCTTTAGTATGCATTAGTATGCATTTGTAAATATTCTAATCTGACGGTCACGATATGCTCTAGACATAAAGTGATCTGACGGTTCAACTTCTCTTAGATCACACCTACCATTGATCCGTGGTTTAACACTCGATTGGTCCATGATATTTATTTAAAGAACATGGAGGGTTCTTGGCTAGTTGATTGATTATGAGAAGCTCATGTAACTTTCTTTCTTTTGCATAATAAATTGCTCCAAGTAGCTATTTGGCTGGGGCCGTGGATTGTTTCCCTCTCAAGGGTTTTAACCACGTGACAAATATCGGTGTGTTGATCTGTGATCTATTTGTGTGAAGTGGTTGCTCAAGGTGTTCAGTATTTTGGGAGTACCCTGTGTACCCGAACATGGTATCAGAGCATTTATGAAGACTCGCTTTCGGTTTTGATCAAGATCTGGAACCGGTGTTGCTGAAACTTTGAAAGGGTTTTTGGTTCTAGAGTTTCTATGCATTTTTGGCCTATGGGAGTTGTCCCATTGCATCCGAAGCACCATTTTCATTGGGAAATAGTTTTCATTTCACCGAAAACCGTTTACGTTTGATCCAGAAACACTCATTTCGACAAATCTGAAGGTATAATGTTACAGTGACGGATTTGTTTAATTTTTTTTAAATCTCTCATACTTTATCAGTTTTATTATTAGATATTTATTGTTTTAGTCTTGGACTGTTGCCTTCCCTGGCTGTGTATGCTCTTTTCCGTGCATCTTGTGTGATCGCGGTGAATCAGAAATAGAAAATGAACGTTTTTTTTTCTTGTCTTCTTAGCTACATATGCTCTTTGTTGTGCACCTTGTGTGATCACGGCAAATAAAAAACAATGAGAAAACTTGAAAACGTAGACTTTCCAGGTAAACTAACCAAGATCTAACCCCCTTGTGTGGAAAACATTTTTTGTTTGTTTTTGTTTTTCATTTTTCTTTGAGATTTGCAGGAAAAAAAAGGCAAGTACAGAGAACGAGAGAGAAGAGTAAAAAAAAAAAACCCCATCCTCTTTCCATTCTTTTACGTAGCTTTTAAACTTAGCTCACTTGGTCCAAAGTTGTTTTATTCCGTAATAGGTCCTGAGTTCAAGTCTTATTAAGCTACTTTTTAGTGCATGCAATTTCTATTTTCAAGTTACTTTATTGTAAAAGTGCATCTCACTTAAATAAAATACAATAAAAGGTGAGTCACTTAAGTATTTTAATTTATTGTCTCACTATTTAAAGTAACATTATTGTAAAAGTGAACATCACTTATTCTACAAAAGTGATTCACTTAAAAACAACTTTATCGTAAAGTGATTGTCAAAGGTTGATCTTGGGAAGAGGGTGGTTCTTTTTTTTAGTTGGTCAAGTTAATATCTTCCATGTCACTATTGGGAACATCTTCAACATTTTCTTTGATCAAGCATAACTTCATCATCCAGAATAAGTTTTCAGTGCCGTTTTTTTTTTTAAACTGCATATTTTTTTGAGCTCTTTGCATCCAGATAGTTAGTTTCTGTTATTCAGCCATTATTTTACAGTATGACCACCCCTTGTGATATTATAATTACAAGTTCTAACTATTTCTCATGGAAATCTCGTATGGAGAATGTTCTGTGAAGTAGGGGACTTTTCAGGATAACCTCAGGGAAAGAAACGAAACCCACTGATGATGATAAGAAAATTAAATGGGAAAATAGATGTGATGAAGCTCGTGGATTGATTGGGATGTCCATCTCTACTTATTTGTGATTCCACATATCTGGAATTGATGAACCTGATCAAGTTTGGAAAAAGTTGGAATCTGTGTTTGGTAAACACAATGAAATTGAGGGTCATCAACTTGATAATGAGTTGATTTCCTTGAATACAAATTATTTTTCATGCATTCAAGACTATTTATCTAAGTATAAAACTCTTAGACTCTTACGTGCAGAATGCAAGATTAAGAAAGAAGACAAACAATGTATTTATCATATTCTTTCCAAACTTATACCTGCATATTCTATTTTTGTATCTACAATCTACTCCATGAAAGAATCCTTAACTATAGCTAGCTATCAAGAGTCTATTCTTGAATCCTTTTGTGATTCCTTGATTAGAGAGCAAGATAAGCTCATTCATCTTGGAATAATTAACAATGCAGATACATCTGGAAAAGCCTTATTGTCCCAACAGAAAGAAAAGTCCAAGCCTCTCAAGAAACATAATTTTCACAATAATAAGCCAAACAACAAGGGTCCCAAACCCTCTCAATCAACTCCTTCTTTAAAAAATGACAAAGGATCCAAGCCAAAAGGAAAAAAGACTGAGCATCATTGCAATTTTTGTGGGAAAGATAATCATGATGAATCTAAGTGTTTCAAGAAGATGGTAGCCTTGGAAGCAGCACTGAAGAAGCACCACATCATCCTATATTCATCTTCAGAATCTACCTCTCATGGACATGCACTTTGTGCGTCTGGTTACTCTTGTTGCCGCCCTTCACACACCTGGGTCACGTGGCAGAAATCTTCAAGCCACTTGGTGTGTCCTTGGGGGCAAGTCTCGAGTCAAGGCTGTCACCTTGTTCTTGACTCCTTCGTTTAGGTTCAACTCCTAACGAAGCCAAAGGGGGTAGACCCTATTAAGTTACTAAGACTAATTACTTAGTATGGTGATGTTAAATTGAATGAATTATTTAGGATTTTGAAAATTAACCATAAACAAACATAGATGACAAGATGCAAAATGAGCGCACGAAAGCACAATGCTGAGACACAATGTATATATATAGCAAGAAAATAACCAGTGCCTTAGAATGGAGTCAAAATAAAATCAATGTACTTGCATGTGCTTGGAGTGAATGTTTTGCAATTGCCTCTTGGTATGTTTTAAGTTAATGTGAAATATGAGTTGATTAAAATTAGGCGAAGGGGTGGACTCCAGATATACCCGAGAGTGCTTGGAGTATGTCCAAAACTAAACCTTCACGGCTAATTGCAAGGAATATGTGGGATGAATGGAGTCTCTGGGACTATTGTTCATAATGCACCCATTAGGGTCTGATAGAGATCGGCGCCCCGAGGTCACTTTTCAGAAGTTCCCACTTTCTTTGGGTATTTTGCCACCGTAATGGTTTGATCTAGGTGTTGGATTTTCACCTGATGGTTTGTCAATTTGGGAGAGTGAATCCTAATTATACTAGTCACTCAAATGCTTTTGATACAGCTTGACTGATCAGATGAACCCCATCCAAGTGCAGAGCATACACACCGGAGTCTTGTCAATTTTAGTAAATTTTGAGATGGATGTTCTTGTTAAAAAGAAAACCCTCTAGGAACCTCTTTCAGTCCAAGTGGACCTCAATCGGGGAATCAAGGAGGGGTTTATTTTATTATGGTTACTGAACAAATGATGATAGCAAATGAAACTTAAAAATATAATCAAACCACAATTTTCTAATTAGACTACCACGAACCTTTCTTCACCTTTCGACTCAAAAGGAGGCTCGTGGGATAAGTATTAAAGTTACTTTGAAACCAATAGAAATGGAATATGGAATTGATTTTAAATCAAAGTATACTATCCTACATATTATTACTATGCTAGATTGAAAAAAGATGAACGAAAAGCAAAAAATGACACGGACACAAATCCCCCCAGGGGGGATGGGGAATGGGCTCGAGAGAGCCTATTCAAAATTATTTTTATTACCAGCAGCTACAATATCAGCAAACTAATATGATTCCTCTTGATTCTTATACAGAATGAAACCAAGAGCTTACAAAGTGCAAAAATTAAAGATTTCAGTAAAAAAGGGAGACCACTAGGGGGATTCAAAAGGCCCAGAAGTCACTTTCGAACAGTAGCTCCTCCTATTTTCTGTTATACCTGATAAAAACCAGAAAGCATATTAGACTGAAATATTCCCAAAATCACTCTGAAAGTACCTTTGGGTCAGCTTACTTTTAACCAAAAAAAGCTAAGTTAAAACTAGTTTAAAAAGGTAAAAAGGGAACCAAGGAAAGCAAGCTTTCCTTAGGATCTTGGATTGCCTTTTAGGCAGCCAATATGATGTGCAATGATTGCTAGATTTATGTTTTATAATATAAAACATAAATCTAATGCATGCAAGCTACAAATTCTCTTTAAAATTCCATGCAAAAATGACGATTTCCCTAAAGCTAGATCTAGAATGCTTATGAAACCTTTTAAGAACAAGATCTAGATTATGGGATTTGAGAAGATAGATATATGTTGAATTTAATTTAAGATAATATATCTAAACAATATCAAAGCTGTGAACAAAGTAACCAGGTAAAATAATTGATTTTGAAGGAGGAAGAGGAGGAAAGAAATGCTGGTAGCCTTGAAGATCCACCGTGGAGCTTTCAGGTGGAATGTCGAGGGACTATGCCTTTGGAAGGTTTTGGAGAGAGTGAAGAAGCAAACTAGATCAGCATCCTCTCCAATATAGAAACCTGCAGCTCAGCTGAAATAAAAAAACTTGCCAAAATACTTGTGAGATCCGATTAGTACATACACAGAGATTCAGAATAACATGCATATAAACTAATAAAACATGCTGAATCTAGATCTCTAAACATGCATCAAAGGAAAGAGATGGCCAATAAACTTATTGAAAATCACCTTTCCTATCAATATTATAATAATATTATTATCAATCTTAGCAATGAATCCACAAGTAATCAGCAAATTATGAACATAGATACAGGTTACCTCAGTAAAAAATAGTAATGATCATCCACACATACAATGGCATAACACCATCTTGCCTCCAAAGCTTCTCTTTATTTCAAATGAACAATAACAACAGTAAAATAGAAGTAGCACCTCAATCCCAGTTCTAACTAGCTTGGAAGAGGAGGATTATGCTTGGATATATACAAAAACTAGGAGATCCAGCCCAAGGGGGGCACAAATCCCAAGGAGATAGACCAAATCAGCTGATGGAGAGTCAATCAATGCAGATATGAAGCTGAACTGAAGCATCCACCAAAACTCATCCAGATGAGCCAAAACGTGTGGAGAAGAGAGGGAGGGAGAAATTCCCCATAAAGGATGCTGAAGATCAACTCTGGATCTGATTTGATCACCTCCTTCAGTCAAGAATTTGTCAGATCTAGTCAATCTGGTTCAGATCTGATTGATTTCAATCAAATCAACTGAGAATCCACTGATCTATGATTCCGGATTTGCTCCATTATTCATCAACTTATTAATTAAAATAATCAATAATTAATTTTTGGGGCTTTCTGACCTGAGTGATGGAAAATCACTCAAAACTAGGAAATTGTGGGTCCATGGGTTTACATGGTGCTCTTAGCTTGAAAATGAGCACCTACACGACTAAAACTGATTATTTGGCCCACTTTTATTACAAAATCAATTTTTCCAATTAAACTATTAAAAAATAGCCTAAGTTTTGGAAAAATTAAATTTTAATAAAAAACACTAAAAAAATTTAAAAAATTAAAAAGTTGAAAAAACCTAGGGGGACTTAGACATGTTCATATGACTCGACCATGATGCCTAGCATGTTTATACATTGACACATAGACTCTACTAACCTCAATAGGCCTAAATTCCAAGCCAACCACCCCAACTTTGGAGGTATGGAGTGAAAAACTCAGAAATTATCAGTCGTTTATTCAACAACCAATAATAACCAAGGGAAAAAACAGCCTGGGCTGATCGGATTGACAAATAAAGTCTAAAAGACCGAGTCTTTTACAGACACTATCATGCTAGAACATTTATTAAAAATCCCCCATGGGGTATGAACATGTGATATAGTACACAGAAGTAAGACTGAAGGTCTTCTGAAGTCTGAACAAGTTATCCTTGTCCGGTTCACCAGGCTCACTTGATAAAAAACCACTAAGTACAACTTAGGTGGTAACATTCTGGCTCCAATTGCGGGACGTGTGCTTGATCTAGTCATAGGGCAAGGAGAGGATATGATAACACCAGAATCTCTGGTTTATATACCCTGTAAAAACATCTCAACTTGATAAGAAAACCTCAGTAGCACGAGATTTACATAAAAAACCAAATGAACAGTTAAGCTGATTTATTTAAACAAAATAAACATAACTAACTGAAAAAGATGTTTGATTATAGCTAAGTACAAAACAAAAAATGCGGAAAGTAAATGCTCTTTTTCAAGGAGCTTATTTTCCGACTTTAAGAATGATATAAAAAGGGTTAAGTGTAATCAGAAATCCAATGTAACCACCTAAGAATTTTATTAACATAAAAAAAAAATTCTTGTCTTTGGTTACCAGCCAAAGTAAGGATACCTTATTCATAAAATGCAAACCTGCGTGATGATTTAGAATGGGTGGGATGGATGGGAGATCATAGGCATGAATAATGTCATAAAAATTCTTCCCCAACTTGTATGTGCTCATGCAGGTTGCTTCTATCCATGACTGGATAGGACTGATATACCAACCAGAATGATGAGGCAGACTGACTACATCATCATACTGATCACCGGGGGTTATCAAAGGATAACTCATTGCACAAGCCCCAAGTAGTTCTAAATCATAAGGAACTTCTATATGTGAAAAAGATGGCTGAGACTGATATTCCACTGACTGCATCGCATCTGACTTTTCACAACACTGCTTCTCAATGTCTTCATTATTGATACCCTTGTGCGGCTCCGCATGATATGACTCTGAATGATCACATGAAAATTCTAAATGCTCCTCTTCCATACTAAGGTTTTCCAAGGTCTCTAGATCCATGCTTCCCTCTATGGAAGTATAGTATATTGGACTTCCACAAATTTCTAAATAGACACTCCCCTTGCTGGATATAGCATAGATAGGATTCTTAATAAGATATCCACAAAAATCCCAATAGTCATCACCATCATCTATGTTAGATGTGATGGATTCCCCATTGCTGATATTAGGTTCTGATATCACGTTTTCTTTGTCTTCATTACTGATACTAATATATGGCTCAGACTGATCATGTGGATAAACTGCATGCTCCTTTTTCATATCAAAGTTTTCCAAGGCCACATGGTCCATGCTCTCTCCTTTAGATATGCCATAGATAGAAAAATAAACAAAACCATCAAAAGTTTCTGGTTCATTATTTTCCTCTTTATTCATGTCATAGACCGGATTTTCCATGAATTTCCAAGACTCCTCATCAATATCTTTGTTGGGGATAAGGGAGTCTTCATCACTTGTATCATGCTCCAAGCTATACTTGTCCTCATTTTCATACTCATATTCTTCAGAGAAAAGGTCACAAGTTAGTAAACCTTCCAGACTGTCATCATTATATGGAGAACATGTAGGAGTCCCATCATGTACATTACAGTTTTCATCATAAGTTTCACTATAAGATTCTGCAATGGTTTCATCCTTAGGTGTGTACTGTTTAGCTGGTGACAAAGGGTAGGATTGGCCTACCATGTATATATGATCAGGCTCACTTGAAGTTGTTTCCTGATTACTGACTTTGGGAAGTCCATGTTCCATGACTTGATTTGCAACATAACAAGTGCTTTCTTGGTGGAATTGTTCACATGGTCTTCACCATGGAATTACTTCTTCTACCATGTTAGCTGAGTCTAACTGGTTTGTAATCCTAGGCTCTTGCTGAGAAAAATTATCTTGATACATCTGATTCTGCTTGGGATGAAAGTTCCTAGGTCCATTATTCCTTTCCATTGTGATCAATCTATTATGAATGTGATTCAAGTGTGCAGAATGATTGCCCATTAGTTGGTTTTGACTAGTAACCAAGTCTTTTATCATGTATGCTACCTTTTCCATGGGATCTTTAGAGGCTCCCTTTTCTTCTGATTCAACAAATTTTCCCTTTTCTTTGTTGTATGAAGTGTTTTCCCTAGTGTAACCTGGAATGTTGAATTTGCCTAAAGACTGCATATTCTTTTCTATTTTCTTGACCGATTCTTGAGTAGTTTTTAGATTGGCTGGATCTTTGTCTCTTAACTGGTACCTCAAATCACCAGTGAAATCTTCGATGTAAGATATGAGGATGGAGGCATCCTTTGGCTTGATTTTGTTAGGGAGGTCCGCAACCACATGCCTGAACTTAGTGTTAAATTCATCCATGGTTTCATTCTCCATCTTCTTAATGTTATGAAGGGCAGCAAGCAGATGTCTTGGTTCTTTCTTTTCTCCCCATTTCTTCTTAAAACCCTCTAGGAATTCACTAAGAGTTTTATATGAATCATCATCTAGGTTGAAGTACCATTCTTCAGCATCATATTCTAAGGATAAAGCAAAGAGATTCATTTTGACATCGTCATGGTCATGGGCATCATCATTGCAATAACTGACCAGGTGCTTTTCAAACTTTCGAAGGTGAGACTTGGCAGTGATGGAATTATTGCCCTGAAATATGGGGAGCTTCTTGATAGCATCTTTTGGAATAGCATGGGGAGCACCTGCTATCTAAGAAAAGTCAAGGGGTTGAATAATTCCATCATTTCTTGAGATTGGTGAACATGATTCTCTACAAATATGTGATGGATATCAGAGAGGGATTGGTCTCCTAAATCTTCAAGGTTTCTACGAAAAGTCTGCCTATTCAATCTTTCCCTAATAAACCTTTCAGGATCAGGGAGAGGATTGAATAATTGATGGCGGTTTCTTTGGGCAGAAATTCTTGGAGGGATGTTAGACAGTGGAGTCGCCAGATGGATCGAGTTTTAATTTTTATTTTTTTTGAAGACTAGATCAATCAAAAGTTTTTTATCTTTTTAGTTGTTTAGAAAAAGGTTAAGCTAAGTCGTACTCGGGAATAAAAAGATTTATCCCTGGAAATGGCGCCAAAAAATGTTGCCGCCTTTCACACACCTGGGTCATGTGGCAGAAATCTTCAAGCCACTTGGTGTGTCCTTGGGGGAAAGTCTCAAGTGAAGGATGTCACCTTGCTCTTGACTCCTCCGTTTAGGCTCAACTCCTAACGAAGCCAAGGGGGGTAGACCCTATTAAGTTAATAAGGATAATTACTTAGTATGGTGATGTTAAACTGAATGAATTATTTAGTAGTTTGAAAAGTAACCATAAACAACCATAGATGACAAGATGCAAAATGAGTGCACGAAAGCACAATGCTGAGACACAATGTATATATATAGCAAGAAAATAACCAGTGTCTTAAAATGGAGTCAAAAGAAAATCAATGTACTTGCATGTGCTTGGAGTGAATGTTTTGCAATTGCCTCTTGGTACGTTTTAAGTTAATGTGAAATATGAGTTGATTAAAATTAGGCGAAGGGGTGGACTCCAGATATACCCGAGAGTGCTTGGAGTATGTCCAAAACTAAACCTTCATGGCTACCCGCAAGGAATATGTGGGCTGAATGGAGTCTCTAGGGTTATTGTTTATAATGCACCCATTAGGGTGTGACAGAGATCGGCACCCCGAGGTCACTTTTCAGAAGTTCCCTCTTTCTTTGGGTATTTTGCCACCGTAATGGTTTGATCTAGGTGTTGGATTTTCACCTGATGGTTTGTCAATTTGGGAGAGTGAATCCTAATTATACTAGTCACTCAAATGCTTTTGATACAGCTTGACTGATCGGATGAACCGCAACCAAGTGCAGAGCATACACACCAGAGTCTTGTCAATTTTAGTAAATTTTGAGATGGATGTTCTTGTTAAAAAGAAAACCCTCCAGGAACCTCTTTCAGTCCAAGTGGACCTCAATCGGGGAATCAAGGAGGGGTTGATTTTATTTTGGTTACTGAACAAATGATGATAGCAAATGAAATATAAAAATATAAGCAAACCACAATTTTCTAATTAGACTACCACAAACCTTTCTTCACCTTTCGACTCAAAAGAAGGCTCGTGGGGTAAGTATTAAAGTTACTTTGAAACCAATAGAAATGGAATATGGAACTGATTTTAAATCAAAGTATACTACCCTACAGATTAGTACTACGCTAAATTGAAAAAAGATGAACTAAAAACAAAAAATGACACAGATGCAAATCCCCCCAGGGGGGATGGGGAATGGGCTCGAAAGAGCCTATTCAAAATTATTTTTATTACCAGCGGTTACAATATCAGCAAATTGATATGATGCCTCTTGATTCTTATACAGAATGAAACCAAGAGCTTACAAAGTGCAAAAATTAAAGATTTTAGTAAAAAAGGGAGACCCTTGGGGGGATTCAGAAGGCCCAAAAGTCACTTTCGAACAGAAGATACTTCTTTTTTATGTTATACCTGATAAAAACTAGCAATCTTATTAGACAGAAATATGCCCAAAAGCACTCTGAAAGTACCTTTGGGTCAGCTTACTTTTAACCAAAAAAAACTAAGTTAAAACTAGTTAAAAAAGGTAAAAAGGGAACCAAGGAAAGAAAGATTTCCTTGGGATCTTGGCTTGCCTTTTAGGCAATCGATATGTTTTGCACTGACTGCTGGATTTATCTTTTATAACAGAAAACATAAATCTAATGCATGCAAGCTACAAATTCTCTTTAAAATTCCATGCAAAAATGACGATTTCCCTAAAGCTAGATCTAGAATGCTTATGAAACCTTTTAAGAACAAGATCTAGATTATGGGCTTTGAGAAGATAGATCTATGTTGAATTTACTTTAATATAATAGATCTAAACAATATCAAAGCTGTGAACAAAGTAACCAAGTAAAATAATTGATTTTGGAGGAAGAGGAGGAGAGAAATGCTGGTAGCCTTGAAGATCCACCGTGGAGCTTTTAGGTGGAATGTCGATGGACTATGCCTTTGGAAGGTTTTGGAGAGAGTGAAGAAGCAAAATAGATCAACATCCTCTCCAATCTAGGGACCTGCAGCTCATCTGATATCAAAAAACTTGCCGAAATACTTGTGAGATCCGATTAGTACATACACAGAGATTCAGAATAACATGCATATAAACTTATAAAACATGCTGAATCTAGATCTCTAAACATGAATCAAAGGAAAGAGATTATAATAAGCTTATTATCAATCTTAGCAATGAATCCACAAGCAATCAACAAATTATGAACATAGATACAGGTTACCTCAGTAAAAAATGGCAATGATCATCGACACATACAATGGCATAACACTGTCTTGCCTCCAAAGCTTCTCTTTATTTCAAATGAACAATAACAACAGTACAATAGTAGTAGCACCTCAATCCCAATTCTAACTAGCTTGGAAGAGCAGGCTTATGCTTGGATATATACAAAAACTAGGAGATCCAGCCTAGGGGGGGCACAAATCCCAAGGAGATAGACCAAATCAGTTGATGGAGAGTCAATCAATGCAGATCTGAAGCTGAACTAAGCCAGATCTGAGTCTCACTGAGTGCAATTGTCAATCGGACAGCTGATCTGACTGACACCTCAACCTGTTGACTGAAGCATCCCCCAAAACTCATCCAGATGATCCAAAACGTGTGGAGGAGAGAGGGAGGGAGAAATTCCCCATAAAGGATGATGAAGATCAACTATGGATATGATTTGATCACCTCCTTAAATCAAGGATTTGCCAGATCTAGTCAATCTGGTTCAGATCTGACTGATTTCAATCAAATCGGCTGAGAATCCACTGATCTATGATTCTAGATTTGCTCCATTATTCATCAATTTATTAATTAAAATAATCAATAATTGATTTTTGGGGATTTCTGACCTGAGTGATGGAAAATCACTCAAAACTAGGAAATAGTGGGTCCATGGGTTTACATGGTGCTCTTAGCTTGAAAATGAGCACCTACATGATTGAAACTGATTATTTGGCCCACTTTTATTACAAAATCAAATTTTCCAATTAAACTATTAAAAAATAGCCTAAGTTTTGGAAAAATTAAATTTTAATAAAAAACACTAAAAAAATTAAAAAAATTAAAAGTTGAAAAAACCTAGGAGGACTTAGACATGTTCATATGACTCGACCATGATGCCTAGCATGTTTATACATTGACACATAGACTCTAATAACCTCAATAGGCCTAAATGCCAAGCCAACCACCCCAACTTTGGAGGTATGGAGTGAAAAACTCATAAATCATCAGTCATTTATTCAACAACCAATAATAACCAAGGGAAAAAACAACCTGGGCTGATCGGATTGACAAATAAAGTCTAAGAGACCGAGTCTTTTACAGACACTATCATGCTAGAACATTTATTAAAACTCCCCCATGGGGTATGAACATGTGATATAGTACAAAAAAGTTTCCTAGAAGTAAGACTGAAGGTCTTTTGAAGTCCAAACAAGTTATCCTTGTCCGGTTCACCAAGCTCACTTGATAAAAAACCACTAAGTACAACTTAGGTGGTAACAACTCTTATACTACATCTTATTCTTCTACTTCAATTGAATGGCTCATTGATTCTGGAGCATCTTATCATATGGATAAGGAACAAGCCATCTTTTCTACTATGCATGAATGTAACACCAAATAAATATTTGTTGGTGATGATATATCTCTAAGTGTTGTAGGATCTGGAACAGTTCCAGTAGAAAATGGTCATTTCAGTGATGTACTATGTGTTCCAAAAAATTTCTGCAATTTTTTATCTGTCTATCAAATTACTCATTCAGGTGAAGGTAAAACTGTGACATTTACACCTCACCAAGTTGTAATCAAGGATTTTAAAAATCCTCAAAATGTTCTTGCTACTAGAACTATTGATGATATTACCAGGTTGTACAAATTTAACAACTTTGGGTCATCATCTTTTCCTTTAGTTTTTGTTGCTCATAGTGATAACTTGAGCGAACTTTGGCATGAGCGATTTGGTCACTTAAATTATTGCTCATTGCAACAACTATGTAAAGACAATATTGTGACTGATCTTCTGATGGTATCTTGCAAGGATGGTGTTTGTTCTGGTTGTGTACTCGGAAAACATCATCGAGACAGTTTTGACAAATGTACCTCTTGGCATGCCTCGGTTCCCTTGGAGCTTGTGCATAGTGACTTGTGTGGCCCCCTTCCATCTGCATCCTTTTTTGGTTTCAAATATTTCTTAACTTTCATTGATGACTACTCCAGACGCACTTGGGTTTACTTCCTAAAACTTAAGAGCGAAGTATTTAACATGTTCTTAGCCTACAAGGCCCTTGTTGAAAAACAATCTGGTCATCAAATTATTAAGTTAAGATCTGACAATGGAGGAGAATATGTTAGCAACAAGTTCACTACTTTCTGCACTGAACAAGGAATCCAACAACAACACATTGTTCCATATACACCACAACAAAATGGTGTAGCTGAACAGAAGAACCACACTTTAAAAGAAATGGCTAATTGTATGATCCAATATAAGGGACTAAGTCTTCAATATTGGGCTGAGGCCATAAATTGTGCAAATTACATAGTTAATCGCACACCCACTAAATTTTTACAAGGTATAACACCGGAAGAAGCATGGAGTAAAATTAAACCATATGTAAGTCACTTTCGTGTGTTTGGTTGTGAAGCATGGGTTCACATTCCAGATGAAAAATGAAAAGCATTGTAGCCTAAAAATGAAAAGTGCATATTTGTCGGATATTCTGATGATGTAAAAGGTTATAGACTTCTTCAGCCCCATTCGCATGATATAATCATTAGAAGAGATGTTAAATTTGATGAAAATCTCTTGGCCTTCAAGCCTAACTTGGTGGGTGTGCCATCTTTGGCCAGCGAGCCTGATTCGGAGATTATGCCTTCTTCTTCTTCTTCTTCCAACTCCAGTTTCTGATGATGACAGTGAGGATGAAAATCCACCTCCACCTACTCATGTTTCTCCAAGTGCACCAGCACCAATTCTTCCTCGATGGGTTTGTTCAACATGTGAAGCAGCTGGTGATCTTGCTAGTGATCCTAGAGATCAACGTCGAACACATTCTCAGTTTCAGCGAGCCTCTTCTCTTTTGGCTCAAGTTTTCAAGAATCATGATCCATAAACTTTTGCAGAAGCTTCAGGAAATCCAGATTGGGATGCAACTATGGATGAAGAATATCGTTCCTTAATGGCGAATGATACTTGAGATCTTGTTCCTCTTCCAAAAGGAAGAAAACTTGTCAGATGTAAATGGTTCTACAGAACTAAGTATGCATCATATGGAAGTGTTGAAAGACTTAAGGCAAGGTTAGTTGCCAAAGGTTTTTCCCAACTTGAAGGGATTGACTACAATGAAACCTTTGCTCCTGTCTCAAAAATGAATTCTATCCGCCTTGTTCTTTCCCTTGCAGCCTTACATAACTGGGAATTCCATCAAATGGATGTCAAGTCTACCTTTTTACATGGTGATTTACAGGAGGAAATTTACATGGAAAAACCTCCTGGATATGTTCAGGATAACTCTAGCCTTGTTTGTCTCCTTAAGAAATCCTTAAATGGCCTTAAGCAAGCTCTTAGAGCTTGGTATGCCAAAATAGATATCTTTCTCCTTGACACTGTTTTTTCTAGATGCCATTCTGACCCCAATGTCTATACCAAGAAAGTAGGAAACCATCTCATCATACTTTTTCTTTATGTTGATGATCTTATCCTTACTAGTAGTGACCCTAAACTTATAACCCATGTGAAATCCAATCTTAAGCAAAATTTTTAAATGTTAGACTTAGGACATTTGCATTATTTTCTTGGTCTCCAAGTCTTGCAAACCAAAGAAGGAATCTTTCTTTCCCAGTCTAAGTATGCTCGTGACCTTCTTCATCGCTTCCACATGGAAGATTGTAATCCAACCCCTTCTCCCTTCCAGTCTGGAGTCAAAATTTCTACCACTTGTACTTCCCCTGAAGTAGATGCCTCCTTGTATAGTCAGCTTGTTGGTAGTCTTTTATACTTAACTCATTCTTGTCCTGACCTTTCCTTTGCCGTTGGTCGTGTTGCCCATTATATGCAAACTCCTCATGAAAGTCACTGGAAAGAAGCAAAAAGAATACTTCAATATATTCGAGGTACAATTCAGTTTGGGATTCATTACAGTATAGGGGAGAAACCTTTGTTGGTTGGTTTCACTGATTCATATTGGGGCAGCGATCCTGATGATTGAAAGTCTACTGCAGGTTATGTTTTCAGTCTGGGATCTAGACCTGTCACTTGGACTTGTAAGAAACAACAAGCTCTTGCTCTTTCTTCAGTAAAAGCAGAATATCAAGCCGCAGTTAATGCCAGTCACGAAGCTTTATGGCTTCGGTAGATCCTTTTAGAGTTTGGATTCGAGCAACAGTAGCCTACTCCACTTTGGTGCGACAATCAAATTTCCATCAAGCTTGCCAAAGATCCAGTTCTACATCAACAAAACAAACACATTGAGCTACACATGCACTTCATCAGAAATCTTGTTCATGATCATGTTCTTGAAATGCTCTATTGCCCTACAGATGATCAAGTTGCAGACATCTTCACCAAGTCTCTTACAGAAGTGAAGTTTTATAAACTTCAATCTATGTTAGGAGTTTAGGAATGTGTCCTTAAGGGGGGATAGGCTCTAATGCCTCCTTCCTTCTCCTAATAGTGTCACTTTTGTAAATCCTTCAATCCTATCCCAAGTTGTTCTTAAGGGGGGATGTTAGGATATTTAGACACTTAGGAGTTAGTTAAGATCAACGTGTGTAATATATCCATTAGGTAAAGTGTGTTTCTTTAGTATGCATTAGTATGCATTTGTAAATATTCTTATCCGACGTTCACGATATGCTCTAGACTTAAAGTGATTCGACGGTTGAAATTCTCTTAGATCATACCTACCATTGATGCGTGGATTAACACCCGATTGGTCCATGATGTCTTTTTAAAGAGCATGGAGGGTCCTTGGATAGTTGATCAATTATGAGAAATTCATGTAATTTTCTTTCTTTTGCATAATAAATTGCTCCAAGTAGCTATTTGGATGGGGCCATGGACTGTTTCCCTCTCAAAGGTTTTAACCACGTGACAAATATCGGTGTGTTGATTTGTGATCTATTTGTGTGAAGTGGTTGCTCAAGGTGTTTGGTCTTTTGGGAGTACCCTCTGTACCCAAACAGTCTAAAGCCAGAGTTAGTTTTTGTGAGAAAAATGGGATTGTTTTGAAGCATTCTACACCCTATTACCCTCAAGGGAATGGATTGGCAGAATCAACTAATAAGAATATCATTCTAAGGATTAGAAAGATGTGAAGTCAGAACAAGAGATCTTGGAATTTGATGTTGAAATATGCACTCTGGGCAGATAGGATAACCACTAAGAAAGCAATTGGTTCATCTCCTTTTCAATTAGTGTATGGTACGAATGTTTTTTTTCCAATTCAATTAGGTATTCCAGTAATCTAATTTTTTCAGGATAGTCAGGAAGAGCCTAATGATATTTAATGAATAATTTTTTCATTGATTGAATTGCAGTAGGAACGTGAAGTTTTAGCTGAAAAAGCTCAAGCTTACAGAAAAAAGATCAAGTAAAAGTTTGATAGAAAGGTAAAAGAATATACTTTTTCTTGTGGAAACATGGTACTTAGATGGGATGTCAAGAAAGACAAAAAAGGTAAGCATGGAAAATTTGACAATTTGCAGCTAGGTCCTTTTGTAATTTCAAAAGTCTTGGAAAACAATATCTTCATACTGTAGACTATGGAAGGTGAAGAATTCTCCAATCTAGTGAATGGACGATTCCTCAAACACTTTTACAGTTACTGAAGGAAATAGAGTTGTCATTCATTGTATATAATGATGTGAGATAAGTTGAATAAAGACTCCATAGCCCAATGGAATTTTTGCAAAATAACAGGCAATTTCATTTAAGATGGCAGAAGGCACTGGTCTACAGGTTCTTGAAACCTCACAAGGAGGATTTCATCCCACAGCAGGAACCAAATGTTATGACTGGATATTGTTCTTAATCTTTTTAGTTTATGTATGTTATTTTTCAAAGTTTTGTTTCTTATTATTTTTCATTTCTTGGGTTTGTTTTGAAGATGAATAGTGGTTAGAAGATGAATAATGGTTAATACTTTTTGTTTGATTTTATAAGTTATAGTTGTTTTGATTTATTTTATTTCATTTTTTAAGTTTTTCTTTTTGGCTTATTAGGTGTTATATATCATTTAAAGTCCGAAAAAGATTATATTAAAATTTATTCCAAGATTTATCTTTAAGAACTAACCTTCATTTTTGAATCCTTTGTCAAAATTTTTGTATACGAACATTCCTGTAGCACAAAAGTCCAAGTTAATGCAATAAGGCGCTACAAGAATCTTGAATCATTAAAAATAATGGTGGATAATCATGGCTGTTGTAGAGTAAAATATTGGAAGTTTTCAGACACCTGTTGAAGACATAATGACGAATGTTCATAACCCCAATCCATAATCATGACAAGTGTATGAGGGTGTGTAGAGATCATTGAGAGAATCATGGTCTGGATTGACACAATTTTGGTTGTGTAAGGATTATTAGGAATATTGCGGTCTTGATTGTCACTATTTTGTTTTTATTATGAGTTTATGGTTGCAGAGAAGGAGGTTTTAAAATATTTGAAGTTTTATAAAGGAGTACAAAGGAGAGGTTACAACCCAAATATGAAGAAGAGTGGAAAGACTGACAGATTTGAACCTACTGATACGAGTTGGGAAAATTATTTTCCTGAATGTACAACATTATTCAAAAGGGTAGGATGGTTCAGTTTCTTTGAAAGAGTCATAGGTTTCAATCCAGAAGTCTCGTATCATTTCGCCTAAGGTTTCATTAAGGATATTGTTACTTTTGATACTCTTAAGTTTGAATTGACAGAGGAATTAATAGCTGAAGCTATAGGTGTATCAAGAGATGGAGAGTTATGGTTCAAAAAGATCCCTTTCAGCTTTAACCCAAAGGATTTCTTGTTACCAGAAATTGAAGCCCTATATTAGGGAAAATGCATTCATTTGGACAAGTTTAAATCTGAGTGGAAGGAAGCTTTTGGAATTTTGCAAAGTTATGTCACATGCGAATGGAGGTTTGCTTTAGTTTTTAAATACCACATTAGGTTTCTGCAACATCTTAACCAACAGTCAAAAATGAATCTACCTTTCTTCTTCTTAAAAAGTATCTAAAAAATGTCTAACAGGATTAAGGGGCACATTGACCATACACACCGGTCTATTTTTCATCATGGTATGATAAAAATAATCATTTGTATTGTCTTGCAAAGGAAGAACAGGACTTGGGACCATTTCCTATTTTGGTAAGGCTTTTATAATGAACAAGAAGACCAAGTAAAGTAAATCCTGATGAATAAGCAATTTTGTTTTGTTAAAAGGTTCAAGAAAGAGTTAGTTGATGATCTGGTGCAGGATAGTATTCAAGAGAATAGTCCAAGTCAAGCATTCAAAGAACTTGTGGATGAAGATGAAAGAGAAGCACTTGATGATAACTAAGAGCAAGTTTTGGAGAATGATGAAAACCAGCAAAAATCTGTTTCAAATCACAAGGAAGAGTTAGGTTCAATAAAGCAAAAACAAGGTTTCATATGTGTATAGGAAAGCACAACAACAGTTCCTGTTGTATATGAATTGAAGGGTGATAGTTTGCAAGTCTCAAATGTAAATATTCAAAAGAAATCTCTTGTATAGGTAGAAGAAATAAAGTGGAGGCCAAAAACTAGGGCTAAAAACAAACTCATACTAAATATGAAAAGGATCCTAAACCCTAAATTAAAGGAAGAAAAGATTACCGTGATCGAGGATTATTCAAGTGAAGAAGATATAGAAAGTGAAGAAGATTTAGCCCTCAACAATTTTATAGTGAGGAATAGCATTCAGTTTCATTCGAGCTATCTCAAGGAAGAGATAAGGTTTCAGAAGAGCCAATCACTTTCAGTATTGAGCAAGGTATGAATTCAAAGGTTCCTTTTGTACAGGAAATAGTGAAAGACAAGAAGGAAGATGACCTGATTTTCAAGAAGTTTGACATTTCATGGATGACAAACCAAGGCTCTACATTACAGGGAGAATTTCACATGGACTCGGAAATTGAGAACCTTCAGAAAAAATGTGGAACAATACAAATATCAGATTGGTTTTCTTAGTGAGACTAATGAGAGATTGGTAATGACAAACAGAATACTAAGAGAAGACCTCGATGCCATCAATACACACTATCAGGAATTGATAGCTGTCTCCAAAGAGGCATTGAAGAGAAAAAGGGAGGTTCAAAGGCAGCCTGAAGGTTTAAATCAAAAAATTCAAATCCTAAGCCATCACAATGAATTATTATTAAAGAGGATTAAAATTTTAGAGACATAGAATGACCGAAGTAAGAAGCAGTCACATGCTTTAGAAGGAATTGCTATGTTAGCAGAGGCAGCCAAGAATCTATGAATGCTTCTACTGGCCAGGTGTCAAGTAGTTTAATTGGTTAATAGTTTTGTATTTTTGAAAATACAATTGTTTTTGTAACTAGTTCGAACTCGGGCCTAAAAGTTAGTTTTGATAGTTATGTAACTATTTTAGTTGGGAAAGGATAAAAGTAGGAAAGAAAATGAAAGTAGGGTTTGAATTTTGGTGCAAGAGGAGGCTTTAGAGCTGCTGTATGTCAAGCTAGGACTCAAAAATCTCATGTAACTTTAAAGACTGATTATGATATATACATACTTATAAGCTGTTGTTAGCTTTTATGTGGGTTTCATTTCTGGTCTGTTTGATCACTCAATGTATAATTTCATTTCTTGTTTAATGTGTTTATTCATGCAAGTGCTTATATGTTGTGGATGAAATCATTGTTATATTTATTATCTTCATGGTTTATATTTTATGTATTTGCATCTCAGTATTTATTATTTTTTCATGATTCAGTACTTGTTTTAGTTTGTTGAGGATTTACCTTCTTGTTGTTAAATTATCAAACCAAAAACCATGAAAACCAGTTTCATTTTACTTTTAGTTTTGAGATTATTCTAGCTTGTTCCTGTAGTAGACTGGGAACAATTTATAGCACAAACAAAAGGTATGGGTGGAAGAAAAGAAAAGGGGAAGCGCGCAATGGGACCCGATGAGGAGAACTACAGGGTGACTAGGGATCAGAAAAAATCCCTTTGGGAAGATCGATTGTTTGAACTTGGTCTCCCCAAGGATATCTAGTAGAACGTCAACGAGAAGGAGAATAAGTTATGGGAGGAATAGAATAGAGACACCCTGCATGAGGAATGCCACAAAGGTGAGGATTAGATCTTGGACCCGAGAAACAATGCGGGCATACTCAGCCTCTATGAGAGAACCATAATGCTTTTCTGGGTAATGAAAAACCTTATTGGTCACAAGATTTGGGAGAAGAAGGAGATGGGAGACACAGAGAAGCAACCTAGGAAATGGTGATCAGAGATGATGGATGAGTCGAAGAGGCAAATCCAAAATATGGGCGCTATCCTATAGGGTATTGGTATGTAGGTACATTCAAGTCAGACACTCTTGGTGAACCAATAGAATCCAGTAGGTAGCAATCGCCAAGGCCACATCCCTGATCTCCCATATATTTTGTTGTAAATGTTTTGTGTGTTGGGTATAGATGCCCAAGGTCCCTGTTTTGATGTAATGTTTAGACTAGGTATGATTATTAATGTCAAAGAGGAATAGGTCTTGTAGTTGTTTCGAGGTTTAATGTGTTACCAGTTCATAATGGATTCATGTGAGTAACAAGTTTTTTTGGAAGTATACTACGTCACAAGTCTATTAAAGTAAGTCTGTCAAGTTAGTTTATGGCCATCGATCTGGACAATGAGGTTATCAATAGGAATTTGCATGTGCATCATAATGTAAACAACTCTTTTCATATATAAATAAAATCTCTTACAAAAAAAACCATGTTATGCTCTATTGCGGCCATAGGGTGGTTCTCAAGATTGTTTAAGTTAATGACCACATAAGTCCTTTGGTCCTCTTCAAGACCTCCTTCCAACTCTTTTGATTGTCTTCTATAGCATTCAACACCCACAATAAAATCAATTAATTTCTAGATAAATTTAGGAATTGTATGCATGTCCTCTGGAACCTTCTCTAAAATTGAAGGATCGATTTTCTTCCTCTAGACTTGTCCAACAAAAGGCCAACAACAATTCATAGCTTTTTTCATTAAATTACTTACCCTCTCGAGGAAGAGCGATTAATATTCTTTCTCGACCAAGGAAAGGATCGGTAGAATGTTGTTGGAAAATTTGGGTTACAGTTGTCATTGATGTCAAAGGTGTTCACGAATGACAAAGGAATAACCAGTGGATATGACGGTAGGACAAACTCAGTGAAAAACTAAAGTAGTGATTACATGGCATGATGATGAGGTTTCATAGTTATCTGCATGAGATCCAATAAATGAGGATCAATTTTGGTACAATCTGCAAAGATAGAATGCAGATCCACATTAGTTCTTGAATGGACGGTTAGGAAACATCTCGCACAAGATCCGATGGTTAGTAAGTATCCCACAAAATATAGGCGAAAAGCCAAAATTCCGCAAAATATCAAGATCAGAAGGTCAGGGATAAATCCGCAAGGAAATCAACAGTCCAGGAAAAAGTGGAAACAAAATTGCGGAAGTCCAAACTAGGAAAATGTGATTCTACATCTCACATCCCACATCATGCAAACCACAAGATCAACGGTCAGGAAAGAATCTGCAAAATATCGACCGTGTGGAAGAAAAATTGTGGAAAGGAGCTTGCAGGAAGGAGCTTGTGGAAAACTGAAATGTTACGTTTCCGCATCCCACATCCCACATCCCACATGCTGCAATCTGAAAAGATTAGACAGCTGAAATTAGTTCCGCTAAAAGAGATCGATGGTGCAGAAAGAAAATTGCGGAAAGGAGTTTGTGGAAAGCAAAAAGCATATGGTCGACATACCGCATACCGCATCCTACAATCCGAAAGATCGGACAACTGAGATTAGTTTCGATAAAAGGATATTGATGGTGCGGAAGAAAAATGCGGAAAGGGAATTTCAGAAATAAATTTTGAAGATTCAATGAACCCACATCCCGAATTCTGAGATATGAATGGTGTGGATCGATTGCTATGGAAAGACGATTGTGGAAAGCATAAAGTCTAATTTTTGAAGAGTTGGGTTCCCTCATCCTGGAATCCACAAAATTGAAGATCAATGGTCAGGAATACGTCTGACGAACATCAATGGTGGGGAATCGTTGATGAGGAAATCATGGTGTGGAAATACGATTTCAAGGAGGAAATCTATGTGCTAAATCGATGGACCAGAGAGATTCAAATTTAGATCAAACGACCTAGATTGATTCTGGAGAAGGAGATTGCAGAAGCATCATAAAATGTTAAACAAGACTGCTGAAATTAATTCTGAGATGTGGGAAGGACGAAGCGATGCTTTTGCTGAAAGTTATCAATGAAATGATGTGGTTGTTTAATAGGTAAGTTCATGAATTGTTGTGTATGTAAGTAAACAGTCATGATCCAGAATGAAGGAGCAAAGCTATGAAGAGATGCATTGATGGGAAACAGGTAACGAGTATTTATTGTATGAATGTGTAAAGAATGAAGATGTCTCGGTTAGCAAGTTTAATAGAGTCCAAAATGAAATAGTTTTCAACTGTTCCAAAAGACTGAGAAATTCAATTTAGGGTGGCAGGGTGGTGCCAGGGCAGGCCACAAGTATGCAGGAGGTTGAAGCCTCCCTCCAGTTGTAGCTAGAGAACAGGGTGTCATAGAATCCTTGTCTGTTGAAGCAGGTAGAAAACTACAAAAGTGTTATAGCATCCTAGTCTGTAGTTACAGGCAAAACCTAGGGTGTGTTTTTGCATTCTTTTTGTTGCACCCGATAAATTTTTTTGTAAATTCATCTTATTAATGATTTTGTGTTGGGGGTTTTCTCTTTTGAGATTTCCATGATTAAATATGTGTATTGATTGTTGATTCTATGTATTTTAAAGTAAAAACTGACTATACTAATTCACCCCCCCTCTCAGTATTGTGGGATAAACCAACAATTGGTATCAGAGCAGGTTCCTTCACAACAGTTGAATGACTGGAAGGAAGATCCCATCCAAAAATCACAATGGATCAATAAGAAGGTTTGGCCACTAATAAACCTCCACTATTTACTAGAGAAAATTACGCCTACTCAAGTGTAAGGATGAGGTGTTATCTGATGTCCCTGGGATGGAAGGTTTAGGAAGCAACCCAAAAGGATCAGAACATAGGAGACTAATGCCCTATCGATACAGTTGAACTAGGAGAATATGAAGGTAATGCTAAAGCCTTAAACGCAATCTTAAGTGGTTTAACAAACTCAGTATTTACTAAAGTGATGCAATGCACATCTGCCAAACAAATTTGGGACAAGTTGAAAATTATCTATGAAGGAGAATCCAAGGTCAAAGAATCTAAACTACAAACTTATAAAGGTCAATTTGAAAGTCTTAAAATGAAGGAAGAAGAGAATATTGGTGAATATCTTCTTCGTGTAGATGAAGTTGTTAATGTGATAAGAGGTCTTGGGGGAAATTAAAGGAGAAGGAAGTGCTAAGAAAGGTAGTAAGAACATTACCAATGAGATATGATCCAAAGGTATCCACCCTAGAAGAATGAGATGATCTTAAAAATGTAACAATAGATGAGCTACATGGAATCCTCACTATGTATGAAATGAGTGTTAGAATAATCAACCCATAGTTACCTACCTTAGACATTAATTAAATCATTTTTGTCTTATTTACCTAGTCTCCTATATTCCACTCTATGCTAGTTGTCTTCTACATGTCATAGAACTCAACACTTGCTAAAAATGAGTCATGGAGTGCTTGGGAAACCTCCTGGAAACCATATTTAGCATGTCTTGTTTATTCCAGATCCTCCAAAGTGCATACCTACTTTTTCTGCAAAGCTTCCTGTTTTATTGAGAATTAAGAAAAAAGGAAAAGCAAGACTAGGTGTAGTTGACTTGTTTTTTGCCCACATCATCCTCCATCCTTTTCTCCTAATAAAAGAATTTATGATTTGTATTTCTATCCCTTATTATATTGCCTACTTTACTTTACTAATTCGTGAGCCTCTAAGTGGATTTGGAAACTGATTTATGCACCTATGGGGGATTTGACTAGATTTAGTAAGCCTACTTTTTTTACTATTTAGAATGGCATCCTTATGGATTTGAATCTCTCATGTGACTATATACTGCAGTATCCTATGACTTCACAATGTTTGCTATTGTACACTTATTCAATACAGATTAGTGTTATGCTCCAATTTCAGTCTCCTTTGATCGTAATTTTGCATGTTTGATTAGCAATTTTGTGAGTGTAATTGTTCTATCACTTGGGTTCAATTTCCAAATGGTATCAGAGCCTTTGTAGATCAATTTTTCTCCTTCCATATTGCTATTACAGGTTCAATATCTTGACTGGGAGCATAATCTGCTAACTGAAGGGTACAGTTTCTAAGTTATGGACCAATCTCAGAAGATAATCTTGACTCCATTTAATTTATTTGAATGGAAATATGAGATGGAGACATTGTTGAGAGAGAAAGGTCTCTATAGGGTGACTATGGCAACTGAGGCAGAGCCCAATGTTGCTGCAGAGAAAATAAAATGGCACAAGAGGAGGGATGAGGCCTATGGTCTTTTGTCTCTGAGCATTTCAAGAGACCTCCGCTTCCATCTTAATGGATTAACATCACCTAATGAAGTGTGGGAGAAGCTTATGTATATTTTTGGTAAGATATATGAGATGAGAGGACATCAAATAGAGAATGAGTTGATCCCCTTGAGTCCCAGTAGCTTCGAATCCTTGCAACTCTATTTTTCCAAGTTTAAAGCACTTGTTTTGCAGCTAAAATAGTGTGGGATTGAAAAGAAGGAAGAAAAACTAGTTTTGGCCATACTCTCGAAGCTTTCCCTCGACTATTCAATGTTTTTTTCAACCTTACATGCCACCAAGTTGACAGTTCAAGCCTGAAAGATGCCTAAGCTTGCAGAGTTCATGGAATCCCTCACATAGGAACAAGATAAATTGGTGATGATGGGCACCATCAAATATTCCAAAGACCAAGCTTTAGTTGCTGGAGATTCAAGGGTGGATTAAAAAGGAAAGAAGAAAGCTAAGAAGCCACCTGAGAAAAAGAGAGACAAGAACAAGTCTCAAGAGGATCCCTAAGGCTCCAAGAAGAACTTCTAGAAGAAGAAGAACAAAGGAGAAATGAGTAAGTGCGCATACTACAGTAAGGGCTATCATCCTAAGAGATCATGTATGAAGAAGCAAATTGACATGTTGACCCAACTCCTGAATAAGAATAACATCTCCATTCCTGATTGCTCAAAGAAGATGGAAGGAGGATCAAATTCAGAGGATAGAAAGAGAGTACATGCTTTGGTTGCTGGCACATCAAGCTCACCTAGCTTCATCATAGACTCTGGAGCTTCTAGACATATGGTTTTGACAAAGGATCCATTCTCCTCTCTTGACATGTCGAAAGTTCCACCAATAGTTTTGAGAGATGACTCTCTCACTGACAGTTTGGGGAAAGGAAGGATTGATCTTGACCATGGTAAGTTCAATAATGTGTTGTATGTTCCAGGTCTTGCCTCTAATCTCTTGTCAGTGTATCAGATTAATCACACTAGGTCTCCAAACAAGGTCATATTCTCCCTTGATGATGTTGAAATCACAGAGATTTCGAATGGTAAATTCATAGCAAAAGGTGTTGTTGATCACACTTCGAAGGTATACATGTTTTCCCATTTTCTACCCTACTCAAACCCCTCTGCTCTTTTGATTCATGCTAATGAGGCAAGCAAAATTTGGCATGAAATATTTGGCCATATTAACTATAAGTATCTTTCTAATTTGAGTGAAAAAGATATGGTCATAGGGTTACCAAAGATTAAGTTTTCCAAGGGAGTATGTCAAGGTTGTATCCTAGGAAAACACCCAGAGCACAAATTTGAGAGAGCTAGTCATGAGAGAACCTCTGCACCTATTGAGTTGATCCATAGTGATGTTGCTGGTCCATTTCCTAATATGTCCATGAGTCAAGCCAAATATCACTGACCTTCATAGATGAATTTTCCAAGTATTGCTGGGTTTACTTCCTAAAGCATAAGTCTGAAGTTTTTGACCTCTTCAAAGTCTTTAAGGCCTTGGTTGAAAACCAGTCTGGGAGGACACTCAAGATCCTCAAATCTGACAATGGTGGTGAGTATGTCAAGTCTGAGTTCATTCAATATTTTAAAGATGTAGGTATTCAGATGAAGCATTCAATCCCACACACACCACAGCAAAATGGTGTTGCTGAGAGAAAAAACAGATCACTGAAGGAGATGGCAACCTACATGATGGAGGCAAAGACTTTGCCACCAAAGTTTTGGGATAAGGCTATAAACTGTGTATCCTACATCTAGAATAGGGTGCCTCATAAACAACTTTATGGTATGACTCCTTTTGAAGGTTGGAGTGGGCACAAGCCAGATGTGACCCATTTCAGGATTTTTGGCTCAAAGGCTTGGGTTAGAATTCCAATTGAAAAGAGAAAGGCTTTGCGGCCCCAAAGCCAAAAGTGCCTATTTATTGGGTATTATAAAGATTAAAAAGGGTACAAGATGATCAACTTGAGCACTAACAAATCCTTCATTGAAAGGAGTGTTCAGTTCCAAGAAGAGCCTTTAGTATTAGTTGAAGTTGGAGAGTCTTCTTCACCACCAGATCTACTGAATGTAAGTGGAGAGAAAAATGAGTTTGCTGATTCTGATATGTATGAAAATAATTATTTAATTGCAGATCCTGACAGTCCTATAAGACCAAAATGGGCAGCAAATTCCATTCATGCAACTGGGGAACTAGCTGAAAATCCTAGTGACCCTAGGAGGACTAGATCTCAGTTTGAGAGTGCCCTGTGTATGAAAGACCCTTTGTTTGCAGAGAAGTGCTATCTGATGGTTGAATTAGAACCAAAAACATATGAATATGCAGTGCATGATCCAATATGGAAAACAACCATGAAAGAAGAATTCAGCTCGCTCCAGAAGAACAACATTTGGGAACTGGTTGATCTTCCCCCAAGGAGGAAGCTAGTTCAATGTAAGTGGGTTTTCAAGAATAAGTTTGCTATTGATGGTTCACCTTTGAAATATAAGGAAATATTGGTAGCCAAGGGCTACTCACAAGTACATTTTATTGACTACAATGAAACCTTTGCACCAGTGGCAAAGATGAACTCCATAAGGCTAGCTTTAGCCATTGCAGCTTCGAAGCAGTGGGAGGTACATCACATGGATGTGAAGTGTGATTTCCTAAACGAAGATATCACTGAATATATTTACATGCAGCAACCTCAATGGTTTGTTTTTAATCCATATTTTGTGTGCAAGCTAAAGAAATCATTGTATGGGCTCAAGCAAGCCCCTAGGGCTTGGTATGCCAAGATTGATGGTTTTCTGCTGTCATTGAGTTTTGTTCAATGCAAGTCTGATCCTAATGTTTATTTGAAGATGATTCATGGTTCTTTGATGATTATTTTCTTGTATGTGGATGACCTTCTGATTACAGGAAGTTCAAAGAAAGAGATTGCCTCCTTGAAGGATGCAATGAACCATGCATTTCTATGACTAATTTGGCCCATTGTTGAGCCAATTCTTGGGTCTCGAAATTGCTCAATCCAAACATGGAATCAAAGAACAACAGTTCAAGTATGCCTTAGATTTTCTAAACAAGTTCAACATGAAATATTGCAAGCCAATCAAGACTCCCTTCTTTTCAGGAGTTAAGCTTGAAGAAGCAGGTTCTTCTCCTATGGTAAATAATACATTGTATAGGCAGTTGATTGGGTGTTTGCTTTATCTTACACACACTCGACCTGATCTATCTTATGTAGTTAGTGTGGCTTCAATATACATGGATCAGCCTCATGAGATCCATTGGAGAGCAGCCAAAAGGATCCTTAACTTTGTTTAAGGATCAAGAACTCATGGGATCTTCTACAAAGCTAAATCTGATCTTGATTTGATTGGGTTTACTGACAGTGATTGGAAAGGTGACAACACAGATAGAAATTCAACATCAGGATATGTGTTCATTGTTGCAAAAGGACCAATCAACTGGTCAAGCAAGAAGCAGAGTGCCATAGCACTCTCATCTACAGAAGCAGAGTACAGAGGAGTTGTAAATGCAACAACTCAATGTTTGTGGTTGCAGGGAATACTTGGTGAGTGTGGCTTCAAATCAGAGTTTTCAACTATTATCTATTGTGATAATAAAATCATCGTTCTAATCTGCAATGATCCAGTTCAGAGATAGAGAACCAAACACATTGAGATCCATATGCACTACATCAGACAGCTTGTGCATGATGGCACCATTCACCTACT
>LPNX010634267.1:0-50203 GCA_001517045.1 Pseudotsuga menziesii
ATTGTTGGATGCTCTAATTTAAAATCCTTGGTATAGTTGGAAACCCTTCTAACTATGATATGCCTTATTTCCCATCTAAAAATATGGTCAACCTTATCATAAAGTTCATGTTGCATCATCATCGAAAGGTAAATAAATAGATAACCATCTGTGTGTGTTGGAATCATGTAAGTAGGAATATTTATGACCTATAGTAGGGGGCATTATTTCTATGTAGCAAATTGTTGAAGAGAGGTGGGAAGTTTGTGGACCATTTTCAGGAATGAATAATCTCATTTGGATCATGTAGCATTATGACATGGCCAACATCATCATCTCTTAGGTCTGATTTGTATGGAAAGTCACCTTAGTACATCAACTAATTTCAGTACATTCTGTATAATGGCCCCGGGACTGGAAAGACCACTCTTTCTACAGATCACCAGAGATCGGAGACTGCACATGCTTTTATATTTTTTTAAAAAAAAACAGTCACAAGCGTCGCTTAAGCGACGGTTCCAGAGATGTCACTTTTTCGACGCTTATCCTTCAAATCCGTCGCTTGTCCGACACTTCTAGCTATCGCTTTTGTGACGTTTTTTCTTAATATCCGTCGCTTATCTGACAGCAGGAATGAGATTTTCTTAAAAAATTTTCACTACCGTCGAAGAAAAGCTGTCGCTTAACCGACGCTTATTTTTTAACCGACGGTTACTTAGGTGTCGCTTAACCGACGGTTAATCAGGTGTCGGATAAACGACGACAAGTTTTTGACGCTTAAAAAAAAATCAAAGTGTCGTACATGCGACAGGGAAGTGTCGAAAATCCGACATGACGACCGTCGGATTTTTGGTCAAAATGTAGTAGTGTGGCATGCAAACAATTTGTTCCATCAATGTTTCTTGTGGGGAGGCATGTAGTTTGATCAATTGGTCATGTAGGCGCATCTTCTTGAAGCAAAATTCTCATTCAACTTGCAAGATGGGGAACTGAAATGAATAGTGGGAAGTAGCACCACATGATTAGCATGGGAGAAATCTCCTGAATGGGACTAGTATTGGTGTTAAGAGGGATGTCGTAGTGGTAGGATAGGTTGGTCTGCTATGACTTGGAATCATATGGTTGTGGTTTCCGCATGAAGTGCACCCATAATCTTGGGAATCATGATTGATATGAATGGGATAAAGAGGTGGAGATCTAGGGGTATCCCGAACATGAGATATGTGAGACCCAAGTTGTTTGATGTCATCCGTGGTAATCAAATTGATAGAAGCTACCTAGATTGGTGGAGAAGGGATGGGTTTCACCACCATTTGTGTGAGATGAATAGTTGTCAATACATTCTAAAATTGAGGGAGATCGGGGTAATGGTGTGTATAATTCCCAAATCAAGAACAAATCAAACATGCTTTGTTGGTGTGTAATGACTTGGACTTTGGGGTTGAGGAGGTTGATGTGCCTCTTGTCTCAGCTTGAGGGCTTGGGTGATACTCGCTGGCATGCTCAACAAGTTCATGAGTTCAAGGAGAGATAGGCTTGTTGCATGGCCTTGTTTCCCACATAATGCACATGGAGGGGTGAATCTCATGGTGAGTATATCATGCATTATGGGATATTTCAATGTTTGTTGTGTGTCACCCTTTATGTTATGTTTAGTTGTTATTGATGAAGACTCAAGAGCATGGTTGTTTGTGGCGGGAGATTTCAACTTGGGTTGGTTAGTGATTCTGTTGGCAGGGATTTCAACTAGGGCTAAATGGTTCCCCCATTTAGTGGTTTTGTGACCGCTAATGGTGGCTAAGTCACATGTGGTGTAGGTTCAATGGGTGGATATAGGGGTAACTCATCATATTGGTACCATATCATAATGTGCGATGGGTTTTGAAGCCATATCTAAGAATGGTGGTGTGATGTACCACACATGGAGCCCCAACGTGAGTCCTGGGAGTGTTAACTGAGCCATAACCAGTGTTCCTTGCACTCCCGTTGGGGGGAGGGGGTACAAAAATGGAATCTGGAACATGGGAGGCACATAATTTTTTAGTACTTGCTTCATGCCATGAATGGATGGGGTTGTTGATGATGAGGTCATTGGGAGGGAAGGCTATTTTTCAATGGTTAAAAGGGTACATATAATCCCCTCAGTTGTGATGGGGATTTCAGGTGGAGGGATTGAATACGCCCCTAGGAGGTCAGAATCCTTGTACACACCTAGGACAATTTCAACATTGGGGTAAAGGTTTGCTTCGCCTACTGTGGGTAGGACATTGTTACGATTAGTAGTTGCGTGGGGGTCGTAGTAGTTAATCTGGTCAAGGGTGAACACCTTCCCATTAAAGGGAACATCATACTGCATAATATCAAGGAGGCGATTGCATTCATGGAATACATGTAACTAGGAATCAATATGATGTTGTCTTCTAGTTGAGTGTCAATGACTTTAACATCGATCATTACCATTTCCTCCCTAGCTGTATGGGAACATTTTGGTACAATTCTCAAGGTTGGGATGGTCTTCCATCGTATGCATGAAGAGCGATAGAGGATGGAAATAACTTGGGTGAGACCAACCATCTCCAAACATTAGAATACATCACACATGTGCCGCGTCTTCATCGATGATACACCGATGAATGATGATGTTCTTCAAAGTGACTAGGACTTGAAAAGCGATAGATGATGGTAGTAATGGTTCTCCTTTGTTAAGGTCGAAATTCATAATGCATGAATTATATGGGTCGACTGTACTGAGTGCATTCAATAACACCTTGCGTTGTGTGGGGCACTAGTAAAGCACTTCTAATGTTGACATGGAAGCTAGTGATTATGGCAAGTCATCAAAAATATTATAATTGTTGGTAATGTTCATGTGAGGGTTATGAGGGGTATGACCCAGTGGCACTTTAGGGATCCTCAGAATTTGATCCGTATTGGGGCGTGAAATATACAAAGGACCTCCTGAAGGGACTAAAGTCTCTTCAAGAACGGGTGAGGTTTCAACTCTAGTGTACGCTTTGTCACGAGTCTAGAGGTTGACTGATGTCGAGTTCATAAAAAGGTTTTGGAAGGGTCCATCACCTGAGGGATAGGGATCCAACTGTTGGGTAACCAATACTTGGTTGGAAAAGGGTTGTTGTAAAAACACTTGTTGGGGTTGTGGTGTAGGAGGCACTTGAGGAGCGTTTGCTAGTGTATGTTTCTTTTCTCCCACCAACTATTGACAGTAGGGGATGAGCGTACAATGGTGAGTGTAATGGAAATACTCACCACATCTTAAGAAAGGGTAATTGGTCCTCAGGTTATCGTTCTTTATTTTATTGGGGGGATCACCCTCTTGTGCTAGTTGGTTACCTTGGTTTATGTTCTGTTGGGGAACTTGGTTTCCCCCTTGCCCTTGTTGTTGGGGTTGTTTGTTCTTTCCCTTCTTATTCCCCTAATTATGAGGATTCAAGGGATTGGATATGTTAAACTACTCGAATTATTTATTTTGTTGTGGCATAGAAGGTTGGACAAAGTTAAATCACATATGGGGCATGGTGGTTGTTCCAAGGGGATATGGGTATGTAAAATAAGGGTTATATCCCGGGGATGGGTATAGGTTGGTTGCGTTGCATATGATGTGGATGTAGGAACATGTGATGCCATTTGTGGTTGGGAAACCAGTTGTAATTGGCTTGTACTAGGGTAGACAAGGTTGTATGGTCCATACTGAGTCTAATCAAATGAAAGATTTGGCATATAATTAGTGGGATCTGACACAACAGGGATAGGTGGGTATTGCACCATCATTGGTTGCAGTGCAAGTGTTGTTCACGATGGAAATTTACCATGAGAGGAAATGGACCCTATAATCCCATCCATGGAATGTGACATGCCTGCAATGAGAATATCTAATGATCGATGCCGAGGGGTATCCAGTAGTACGGTTTACAAATATCTTGATAGCTAGGTTCTTTTTAAATTAGGAGTTAAGTGAAATTGTATTTAGAAAAGAAAAACAAGTGTAAATTCCCTAAAATACCTAGCA
Organism: Pseudotsuga menziesii; assembly: GCA_001517045.1. NCBI lineage: Eukaryota > Viridiplantae > Streptophyta > Pinopsida > Pinales > Pinaceae > Pseudotsuga > Pseudotsuga menziesii. Next base: position 4,007 of record LPNX010634267.1, read on the forward strand.
TCCTTCCTCTCAAATGTAACTTGGACTCCCAAAAGCACAATTGTTTGTGATAGTTGAATCCACAAAACAACTAACTAGTGGAAATAACACATAGCCATTTCTACCGATGATAGGGCCAATGTTTCAATCAAAGAGACTTGGAAAAACATCCCAATGGAAATAGCTGACTTCAAGAGTCACTTACACTCACAAATTATCCTTGGCGATGATCTAAGTTTTGGACACTAAGGTTACCTTGTGTCAAGTGTGGAACAACTATAGGGCCTCTATGGTATAGTGCCATCTCCCTACAATGGGCTAAGTGAATCAGAGGGGAGATAAGGGTATATATACCTCAAATTTTACCTCCTTAGTCATGGTACACTTCTGATCCAGGATTTACTTGAACACTTTCTTATAATAGGATTTATTAGCATTGTAATGAAACTAGATTGGTGGGAATTTTTTGGATTCCTAGTCCAATCGATTCTACCAAACTAAAATGTTTTTTTGTGACCTCCCATGGAGGGTTTTAGTTGGTTAACATTTATAATGGTTGATTTTATGGGTTTTTCTTTATTTAAGGTGTGTGAGGTGTTAGACACAATGGCTTACTGAGAGGTGGGGGGGGGGGGGGAATCGGTAAGCTTGGACTTACTTCAATTTTCACTTCTTCAATCTCTAAAACTTACGTCATTATTTCACATTCAATTCAACATCATATTCATCAATAGACTATGCATCAATAATCAATTCATTCATCAAATAAAAAAGCATTATCATCAACACATTTCACAAGAGTCACAAGATATAATGTTTGTAATATTTTTGTATTTCAACGGCTGTGTCTGTGAGGTAAATAAATACCTACTGATACAGAAGCACCTACTTCTATCCAATACTTAGCTTGATATTTTCTTATATCCTACTAAGAAAACATGTACAAGACCCAGCTTGTAAATACATACAAATTACGTCCTTGTCACATAATCATTCAACTATCTTTTTCATTGTCATAAATTGCCATTGTCATAGACCACTGCTTATCAACCTGTCATTCTTCTATCATATCAGCTTGTCCAATATCATGTCCATTTAATCAATGTCATTACTATAGGATATCATTGTCAATTCAATGCATCACAATTATCACATCAAATGTCAAGCCATACTATCATTGGCTCACAATCATATCACTGTCTAGTTAGGCTGTCACAAATCACTGCTTTGCCATGTCTCACTCAAATATCATTATTGTCAAGTCATTCTCTATCAAGATAATACAATATGCTCATCTCTGTCTGTCAAGATATCTAAAGTTTGCTCACATTCCAGGTTCTACCAATGCACAAGACTTCATGATGATGTCAAATCACCATAGGATTTTGCTCATGCTCATCATGCCAAGTCATCTGTCATATCACATCAGCCTACTGCTCATATCATCTAAGTATGCTATTGTTCATTGAAATCACATTTCAAGTCACTCTATGTAATCAACATATCAACAATGTCTGCATAAAATTGTTACTGTGGATCATCTCTGGACTGTGTGTTCTCTTGCACACTTGGACTGTCAAGCTTGGTGTGTCAAGGTGTATGTTGCTTCCAACCAAGACTTCACAAAAATCAGAATTCATTGAATGTCACTTATTCATAGACATTCATGAATATAAAAACCCCAAGCATAAAATCAGATTGAGTGTGTGTCCCCATAAATCAATTCAGACTATAAAAATTAGACTATGAAACTTCACTGCTGAACCACTAAATTCTTCAAAATTTGGACTGTGGATGTGTACTGTAGAAGACCTCAATGTCTATCAAATTCAGACCTTGTCTAGGGTAGAAGTCAATGTCCCAAAAATTGACTGTTGAAGTGGTTTTACCCCAAAAGAGTATCTCAGTAGTCTGCCTCAGTCATCCATCGACTTCACACCGTTGAGTACCCAGGAGAAACTCAGACTGTATCTCTTAGGGCAACAAAAAGGTCAAGCAAAAGATAAGAACAAAAAAAACCATCCTTAAAAAATTCAGGACTGAGGCTGCTGCTGCCGAAGTTCCTCAGTCCCAACAAAGTTCAGAGCTGTCTTCTACTTCACTGAATTCACACCACAAATTCAAAACATAAAACTCTATTTATACTCGTTTTCCATTAGGCTTTGGAGCTGACCTGTCAAGGGTAAATTAATTATTTAAATGGATCCAACTTCTTCATATTTATTTTTAATTCTTTATTCATCAAATAATATTTTATTTCCAACAATTACTCATTAAGTATAGATGCCGAATTTACAATTTATTTTTAGTCAATTTTTGACCCCTTTTTGTTTTACTGGACTGATAGATATTATTTTTTATTGATTGTATTAAACAATTCTCTTTGAAAAGGTTACTAGGATGACTTGCAGTATACCCTTTTGTTTTAATCTAATTTTTATTCTTGTACATATCTCTTTTGGCTGGGATGATTTTGTCAACGTGGAATACCTTCAGTTTGTTCCCTATTAAAATAGGTGCCATGTTGAAGGGATGACTCTATGGCAGTAAGGGATTTGTTACCATGTCCTTGCCAAGCCCTAAGATGCCGTTATGCACAATGTATGTGGGTATCATATCTTTTCCAAGCCCTAAGGCCATCTTCATGAGTCCATGACCTCATCAAGTTGCAAATGACCATAGAATGGGTCATTTGGCCATGCCCCTTCAACTTGATTACTTAGGCCTCATGACATCTCATCACACTTCACCTTTGTCATTAATGCTGTCATCAATGACAACACCATATTCATCATGAGGGAGGTATTTCACAATTCCCTTCCTTTCTGATTCACTGAAATCGTGAAGAGAATACTTGGATTGAAAGAGTCTTTAGGTCTCCTGATGTGTGCAAGTGGGAAATCACATGTGATGTATGAAAATGGTATTGTCGCAATTAACTGAAGTGCTAAAAGAAATAATGGAAATTATAACTTGAGCTCTAAAGAAACTAATGATGCTTGCAAAAATAAATGCTAACCGTGCAATGGAGGTATTTCACACTTCATTCCCTTTTTCGATTCACATAATTCATGAAGATCATACTTAGGGAGAGGAGAGTCTTTAGTTCCTTGCTTGTGTGCAAAACATGGATTCTACACTACTTGAAGTAAATATGTTGAGGTAAAGAAAAGAAACAAGATGTCTTGAATACTAGTGACAACAATGAGGTCCTTGGGGAGTCTCAAGGTTGGTTACCTAAGTAGATTTTGAGGGATGACCCCTTTACTCCCTACTATTAGTCTAGGTGGGATGATTACTAAAGAAAACAAGTAACTATTGCAAGATTACATAAATCTAGTTCATTAGTGAGAAAAAAATGGGATGAAATTTGTTGATTGAATTGATAAAAAGAAAACAAATAACAATAATGCGAAAAATAAATTTACAGTCATGCGGTAGCATAGTAGAGACACTCTCGGTCGCGCTGTCACGTGGGTACAATGCGTAAATAATGCGTTGACGGAAAACATAAATATGTGTGGGAATAAGTATATTAATGCACACAGGTCACACGTCTGTCAATGAAAAATCTGTGCTGTTAGTGCATCTGAGACACTGAGAGCCGCACATCTAATAAAATGGAAAAATCCACCTTTTCAGGGCTGAATTTCTGGGTTGAAAAGGATGGTCCTCTTCACATGAAAAAGCATGAAATACAAGAAATTAGCCACTTCACAAATAACAACCTAATGAAAGAGGAAATAACTAAAACAAAGTGGAGTTGCCATAAATACTGTTGTGGGAAATATTGCATAATAGTGCTTCCTTTCCACTTGGTTAGGGGATAGACTTGATGGGATGTAGCAAGGCCTGAGTACTAGAAGCCCCTTTTGTAGTGGTGGGTGTGAGTGCTCCAAATGATTATGCAAATAGTTGTTAGTAACAACAAAACAAAGAAAATGAAATAAACAAAATCAAATAACATGCAATATGGGGTGAGAAATGCAAACTCCAACAACCAATAGATGCCAAACCACTTCTTTTATTTCCTAATGGTCAAGTAAATAGAACACCTTAGAGATGCGAGCTCCAAATTGAGGAAAACAACCTTCATAAGGGAGGTGTATCTAGTCCAAAATAGATGTCAAGTGGCTTGAAGAACAAGTTAGGAGAACACTTTCTCCTTGAGGAAAGGAGGCAAGATAACTTGAGGAATGCTTGACAAGAGGAAAATGGTGAGCTATGAGGAAGCTCAAGCACAAATACAACAACATAACCGTGCTCTAAGAATTATCTTACAATTAGCATGTCCATGGATTTCTTTTATAGTCCAAGAGGTGTCCAAGAAATAACAAGATCCCAATGTGAACCCAAGGATCCATGATGTCGCTCCAAAGTACACAAAAGAGTCCATTTACGGAAACCAAGTGTGTGAAGAGACAAAATTCGAATTCTTTGAGTTAGTGGAGCTTTCATGAGCCTTCTATGCACCAATTGTGGGTTATTTCCCACCATTTGTGTCAGTTGCACGAATCTCAAAGAAAAATCCATTATACAACGTAGGTGTTGAACTAATGACACACGTTTCCATGTGTGTAAATAGAACATAACACATAGTTATGTATTTTGACTATTTTGAGGCACTTTTGGACTCATACTACTCTTTGTATTTTGTGAAGATGTCTTCGGTTGGATTCATGCTATATGTTGATGATGCTTTACATGTAAATCGCAAAAATGTTGCATGTGTGTGAGATTTGCGTGATAACACAATGTAAATTAAACTTCTAAGGGAAGATATGCACACCCAAACCCATGAATGTTTAGGGAAAAATACCATTAAGAACAAGGATTAAAGGTATTCAATGCTCTTAGTGCCCTAAAGTCTCCCTTTATGCTCCATTAGGTAACTCCTCACTACTTGGGCCCACACAAATTAGCGGCTTGGGTTTACTTTCACCGATAACAAGAGGACCCTTCCATCACCTCTTCTGGCTTCTTCTTCTTATTTTTACTCCCCTTAAACCTCCAAGAGGATTTAGGAGTGAAATTTCTTTGATATCAAGAATAATGGTTTTCCCTTTGACTCAAATGTTTAGTTGTACAAATATTGATAGGAGTTTTAGTAATGGCCTCCTTGAAAGATATGATATGATCTTAAAAACCATTTCGATAGGACTGAATACTAATAAGAGGACCTAGTCCTTCCCTTTCCCTTCTAACCTCATTAATACCAAAATAAATATTCTTAGAGAAAGAAAGTGGATCTTCCCCCACATCGACAGGAGGCCCCTCCTTATCCACTGTTTCATGTTGCATGATATTTCCAAAAGCCTCATTTATTGTTGTGGGCCATTTCCATAATTACATTTATCTTGTTTGGTACCTCTATTCAAGCCTTTTCTTTGTTGTGAATTTTGTGATGCTTTTCATGTTTCTTGTTGGTGTTTAGACATGATAATTTTTTTTGTTTCTTTTGTTGTTGAAAAATCTATATATTATGTTTCCAACCCTATTTGGTGATGTTGGGCACCACTATTATCATACCCTCGACGCTTTCTCCTCATATGGGTGGCTATATCATAAGTATAACACACAACCCACTTCACCTTTTGGCATATAAGGTCTTGGTATGGTCTTTTTTGACACAATGAAACCCATATATTTTATTACTAGAGGACATATATACAACCCATTATGATATTCTCCAAATTTTATTTAATCATGGAAAAATGTGTGGTTCATCTACTTGAACTACACCTTAGGTTAGACTCTGATAGATTTTGATTGAAATTTATTAGTTTGCATGGGAGGATAAGGTTACAATGTGTGGTTCATCTACTTGAACTACACCTTAGGTTAGACTCTGATAGATTTTGACTGAAATTTATATGTTTGCGTGGGAGGATAAGGTTAGAATGTGTGTGTGTGTGTGTGTGTATATATATAAATATTTGTAGCATGCATTATGACACTATTCCAAATAAAATTTGGTGCCAGGATGCTTGATATATTATATGGACGCATCTGCATTTATCCCTTTTACATATTTCATCATTGATTCTAGTAGACATATAAACATTCTTGATAATCATGAGGTATTCAAGTTTGATTCATCTTAGCATTACTAGAATTTCTTTTGGACGAACTTGATAGTAGTTGCTTGTAGACATGGAAATTGGTTTTCTCAATCTATTTCCATATTATTTCTTTCATCCTATGTGAGGAGTGCAATTTTCTCTTTAATTGCTGCTTCCATTCTACAAATAATCTTTGGGTGCAATGATCTATGGGTTGTTGTTGTAAGGTTGGTTTGCTATATGCATTTCCTCAAGTAAACCATTGCAAATTTGTTCCATGTACTAAGGATTATAGTTTGTAGAGTTTGATTTCCTTGTCTTGATGGCATGGTGCACATGTCAGGTATATGCGTCCCCTTTCAGTAGTTCCATAGGAAACTCTTGTTGTACACGTTGGAATTTATGAACGTTTATTTCTAGGGGTATGTGGAAATCACCATTTATGTTGTTTCCACTTGGATTAAACAATTTTCATTTCAAGAGTTGATATCTATTACACTCACTTAGTATTAAACAAATTTGATTTTTACTTGAATAGAAATTCATTATTTTTCAATAGATACCATAATTACACATGGGTTACATGTGTATATAATTCCTAAGCTTGAGTGTCATAGTGAAACATGTTTGTTAGTTAATACAAAGAGCTGTAGGGAACTCAAAATTAGGGTATGTTTGCATCTAGTTTGGAGAAGAAGAACCTGCTCAAGTGTATTGGTTAATTCAAATACCATCCATTTTGCATGAATAAGTACTTATTTGGATCAATGACTATTTTTCTTGAACAAGGTCCATATGTTTTATTTTTCATTTTATCTTTAAGAAATATTTATTTCATTTGACATATGCAGTGTCTTCTTATGAATGGAGGTAGTATCCACTTTTCAACATTATAGGCGATTTTTGAACAACTAGTTTGATTGGAACTTAATTCCTTCTTTTACATGAATATCCATTTTGTTTGAAAAAATAACTGCTTAGGATGAAATATGACAATATGAAACAAGAAAAACATGTTTGGGAAATGTTTTGTGAATAAAAAAATTTCATAAATCTTAGAGCTAGATTACTCTTTATACACACACACACACTAGCACATTATTCATATACAATATTGTCAATATTGATTAAACTAGAAATAACCCCACTCCAAGTAGTGTTTGGATTTGGATTGTTTTACAAATGGATTATTCTAAAGATAATTATTTCCATTTACTCACCCCATTCTTTCAATACTTCTATTGTGAAAATTTTAATTATAATGACTAAATGAGTTTTTATTTGTTCCAAACAATTGCATATCATGGGAAATATTTAGGAGCTTCTCCTCATTTTGAGGATGGTACCCTCGCTAAACCATTTGGTTGCAGTCTACTTTCCCTCATTTCGAAGATGGTACCCGAGCTAAACCATTTGGTTGCAGTTTTGGAAACCTAACCATAGGGACATCGAGCGAGGCCCACAAATATATTGACAGAGTTAGAAAACTTAGGCACTTGACCCCGTGACCTCTTCCTGCAATTCACAACATTCATTCACTTGTGCTAACCCATAGGGATAAAATGATTAAATGAAATTATTTCTAAATCTATTTGAATTACATAAATTTCATTTTACTTGAGATAAACATGAGATTTCAATAAAAAGTTAGTTTCCATAATTTTGGATTCATTTATAGTTTCAAAGTTAGTTTCCATAATTTTGAATTCATTTATAATTTCAAGACAACTCCAATTAAATAGTTGGATAGATGCACTCAAATAAATGTATCTTTAATTAGTGAGGTAGGTTAAAATATGTTTAGAGATTGGATACTTCTTAATGGTCAAAGTGTTATGATTTTCATTCTCTAGCTATTGTAATTATAGATACACTATTGAGCCACTTTTAAGTTACCAATTTTTTTACTACCTAAATTTTATAAAAAATGGGAAGCTAATTAGGCAAGACAAAGAAATGATAATTTAGTGAACATAGACCCAAACCAAATGGTGAAGAAAATGCAGTCACCATTAATGCGGAGTAGAGGAGATGTTCGGTTAAGAATTGACATCAACAATCCAAATCTGATTAGTATAAAAAATATGTTGGTCAAAGTTACTATTGTTGGTTTGATGTTATTTATGAGTCTGAAAAAAGTGAACGAAAGTTACTATTTTTGGTTTGATGTTATTTATGAGGTCGAATATGGCTATCTTCTATTGCTTTCCATTTCAAAAAGTTATATTTGTTTTAAATTTTTGATTTAAAAGATAAGACTGAATTACTTGCAGCCTTGTTACCATTGCTCTCCATTTCAAAAGTTATATTCGTTTTAATTTTTTGATTCAGACAACATGGATTAAATTGTTGGAAGCTTCGTTAAAAACACTAACAAGCAAAGCTATAAAAAAATGAAAAAAATGGTTAATGCGATATATCAATCATGTTTTCTAATGTGTATAAAGTTGTGGTGCTCCTAAATATATTTCACAACCATTTTGGCATATTTGTAAATATTACCATAGCAGTTTTCCTCTTCATATGATCTCACGTTAAAATGCGAGTATGTTTTATAAAAAGTTCCCATAAGATATGCCATTAAAAGTAGAGGTAGATTAAAAATTTCTTGGAGTTCTTGAGATGATTATAGCATCTTGAGAAATAAATATTATGTAGGAAATTCCAATTTAAGATTTAAGATTTAAAAAATGTTAAATAGGAAAAAAATGTTAAATAGGAAATTGGACAATTCAAATAAAATAATGAAGAAAAAAATCATGAAAGGAGAATAATCTCTTTGCATTGTTTGAATACTTTTTTTTTTTTCAGATGGAAAGATCCACGGGAAATCCAACAATACTTCCCCACATTCGTGGATGGTAGAGGTGGTAAACCGCCGGCCATCCTAGCAGAAGGCCTAACTCCAGAGGACTCAAGGCTCGAACCCGTGACTTCCCCCGAATCGAAAGAGTGTGCGCACGTCTTACCAATTGAGCTAACCCTTGGGGCTATTTTGTTTGAATACTTATAATATTCAAGATTAAAAAAATATATGAAAGTCCCCATCATTGCTAGTATACCTGTTATTAATAATTATCTAATAGCAGATTAAACAAGCTATCAAAACACAGCTAGTTTTGTTTCTCTTGTATCCAATCAAATAATGATCAAGGGAATCTTGAACTAACAACGCCTCTCAATTGTTTAATTATTGTACTTTCATATTTATCAAAACACAATTCTCTTTATCATAATGGTGAGTATTAAGCACATTTAATGTGTAGATATAAGATGATATACAAATTGCGTTTTATCATATTAATTATTTGTTATTGTTGGAATATATATGAGAATATGTCTCTTACTGTTCTATTTAATCCTTATACAAAGTTAACTCAACAAACATTATCAAAACCAAATGATAAAAAATAAGGAAGGTGGAACTACCATTTAAACTAGTTTATCCACGTGGTTCTATTTTCATTTTGGCACATTTTGGCAGGAACTAACCTCTCATTATCTTGTTTTCAATGCACACATTTACTAAATATGTTTGACTTGATTTTCAAAGTTTACAAAGAGTATAATCTGTTAAACATGTATTTAGGAATACAATAATTATTTCTAAATTTAAATTAATTTAAATGAGATATTTTAATAATAATAATAATAATAATAATAATAATAATAATAATAATAATAATAATAATAATTTTTTTTTTTTTTTTTTTTTAACTTTAGAATTTTGTTCATCTAATATTATATATATTAAAAGGTACATGTTATTCTCTCTCATTAGCCATGAAAACCCAGATCAAAAGTCAACATTTTCACTAACCCCTTTAAAAATATTTATGAAACAAGAAAACTTCAAACACCTAGATATGGAAAAAGGGAAATTGTTGTGGGATCCCATCCCCTCCTTTTGGTCCAGAATTTATTCCTTACCCTTCATATTTTTCTTTAAAGGTTAATTCAACGATGAGTTTTTAAATGCTTGATAATAAGTTTGTATCATTTGAAAATAAGATCTAGAAACATAGAGACATTAAAATAATTTGGTTGGAGTAATTAAAGATGAAATTACAAAGAAACAGAAAAGTAAAGCCAAGAAAAGAAACAATCAACTCAAAAAGGAAATGTTCATAATCTATAAAATTATAATATGCATAATACAATTAAAGAGTTAGAAAAAAAGATAACTAACAATTTGGGCCTAAATATTTGAGAGGGTAAATTGGATTGTAGGTCACGAGGGTAGGAAAAAACCTTGAACCTCATAATGTTTTTCTTTGAAAGAAGAGAACGAATAGGGCATGCTATCACCAGTCAAATAAAAACTACAAGAAAACTTACAAACTGAAAGAACTTTTTCATACAAGCACACAGGCTAGGAAATTAAGCACAAAAATATGTTAATTTGTGTTAAGGTAAGCTTTAATGAAAATAAATATGGAATACTTATTAAAACCCCATGTTTAAAAGGGTTAGGAATATTTATAAAGGAAGATATCATTCCATAAGATCAAGTTGAATTAAGAAATGAAGTTGAAAAGGTAAAAGAAGCTAGAAAGGAAGGAAAATGAGAAATAATTAGGAGTTAGCTATTATTAGGGATAGAAACAAAAAATATAACAAAAAATAATAAATTGGGACACTTCAAACCCTCTCTTGGAATTGTCGTGGCATTCCATGGAACAAAGGTCCCACTTTAAGTTGCATCTTGAGTGAATGATATTATGTTGTTTGTTGAAACTTCAGAGTGTGAAGAATCTAATGTCTCTAACAAAGAAGGATTTGTCTTGTGGTTAGTATGGAACAAGAGATTCTACTTTAGAGGATTCAGAGGCATAGGTTGTTACATAAGGAAAAACATTTTTTCTCATATTAGGCTTCACAAAAAATATTTCAATCAATACTCGTGGATGGTATTTTCGATATCAATGTTAAGAATGTTTATATAGCAATATGTTACTTTTAACCTATTAATTATTGTTAATTATACCTTTTACAAGAAACACAATGTAGATAAAAGAATTCTTTTAATGGATTAGAACATGATATTTATAGCCTTAGAAATGAGGACAATTTTCTCTTGGTAGGAGAGTTTAATGCTAGAACAATAAATAACCAATATATTATCTTAAGCAATGGTTCGAGCCCTAATCCTCTATATTTAGATGAGAAAATTATGTTAGTTAGCATATACAAAAGAAAATCTGAATACTTGGTTGAAAATTTGTTTGTAGTTCTAAAGATCTAATAATTTGCAATGGTTGCATGAAGTGGTAGAAATCCAACCAGATTACTTGTATCCATGGGCTTGGTAGTAGTGTCATAGATTACGTGACATCAAATATCTCATATACACCAAATAGTATTTTTTGACATCTTAAATACTATGAGCCCGACTATGTCTATAGACCTTTAATATTAACTCTAAAATTTGACAGGAACATAAGCCCATAATAGAGAATTACAATAACCAAATCACTTGATCTTCAATAAAAATGAAATGGATCTACTTTTTAAGAGATTTAAATAATGAATTAAATATGAACTATTAAATAAGGTCAATATTGAAGACCTCTATCACAATTTTACCACAATCCTCTCTAATTCCATTACAAGTTCTCTATTGTGGTGTCATATATTTAAAGGAAAATAGAACTACCATGTTGTGGTGTCATATATTTAAAGGAAAATAGAACTACCATGTTGTGGTGTCATATATTTAAAGGAAAATAGAACTACTAACCCTTGAAACGACAAAGATTGAAATCAGGTTATAAAAACCATTCAAGATGCTTCCAACTAGTCTTTCAATCTAATTTTATATTGATCCAGGAGGATATTGGTGGCCACCCACCTATTCCTCTTGGACCCCCACCACTACTTTTTTCAGTTTTCCAGTTTCCTTAATTGTAGCACAATTTACTATTTTTGGCAGTTTTCGGGTCTTAAACTTCCGGAGCCGTTTTGAGGCCCTAAACGATGTTTTCTTGGCATCGAATGGTCTTGATAATATGAATCCGTTTCAGACTCAATATTTGTTATTTATGGATGTAGTCCTTAAACAGATCTTTCTAACGATGTATCATGGGCGTCAAACAGAGGTAGTATGCTAAAGTTACGACCCTGAGAAATTGATGTACCAAGTTACCCAATGGGGCCCACATTAAGGCGTTTCACCTCCTAGGGTTAGGTTTTTGGATGTGTAGGGTTTCCATTGTTTCTCAATAATATATAGGCCTTTGAGCCTCATTGTAACACAGAGTTCAGAGGCATGTAGCTGCCACATCTCTTCTCAGAGATAAGCTACCAGCACTCTAGCTAGTTTATTTCCATTCTGTATGTAAACAAGTTTCAGTTATTGATTAATGAAATGAAGTGTTGTTTCCACTGCATATTTATTTCTATGGTTATTTGTGTATTCTGTTGCATTCCTGCATAAATATGGATTAGTGGTATCAGAGCAATCTGTTCTGTCTCGATCCTTCTTTTCATGTCCCCAACGAGGGCGGGGTATAAAGAGTTAGGGATCAATCTGGTTGAACCTTTGCAAGATCATCCTCGCAAATCCCGACGGCCACCCATGGGGGATGAAAAGAAAGATGAGGGCACAGAAGATCCTATCAAAATGTTGCTCGAGGATGCCCTTGAAAAACAAAGGAACGCAATGATGGATAACTTCACCCAAATCCTTTAATGACTTCCCACTGGCAGCGCATCTGCATCTAGCAGCCACTCTGGAGGTGCAACCCCTTTTAAGGTACAAGTAAACTTCGACATTCCCATATTTGATGGTCAAATAGATGCAGATGTCGTAGATAAATGGTTGAATCTATTAGAAGGATATTTCTCGGTTCATGACTTTTCTGACCGGGAAAAGATTACTTTTTCTCTACTCAAAGCCGCCCCCCATGTCAAGGACTGGTGGGAAACCTACTGTGAGAGAAAGGATGAGGAGGAACCCTCTCTATTCTTAGCCGTACCCACTTGGAATTATTTTCGAGATGCCATAAAGGGACAATATTATCCGATGGGGAGCGATGAGGATAAGTACATCCAATGGACTACGCTGCGGTAGCAAAGAGATCAAGATGTGCATGAGCTGATGAATCTGTTCCATACCCTGTGCACCAAGTTGGCTATCAAAGATTCAGAGAAACATTTGGTGCTGAAGTACCATAGTTGTCTGCACAGATACATTTAGGAGGAAATGGAGTTCCTTGACATCTCCTCGCTTGGTACGACATATCGGTATGCTACCAAAATTGAGCAAAAATTCAAACAGAAAAAGCGAGAGTTTGGATCTGCGAATCAGAAGCAAGGGAAAGGTGCCCCCAAATGGAAAAACCAAGGACATAGCCAAGGCATGGCGACTCAAGAAAACTTTCCAAAGCTGCAAGCAAAGAGAAACAATGCAAAACTGAAGAAGGAAGCGGGAAAGTGGTGCGAGTTCCATAAGAGCCCCACTCACAACACAAGTGAGTGTCGGGCTAAGCAGTCACTGGTAGCTGAGATAAAGGCTTTTGAATCAGATGCATACTCTGAAACTGAATCTGAACTTGAGAAGGGGAATGACAGAGGGAAGAATATTATTGATGTAGAGCCCAATGCCACCGTTGCCACCACCAAGATCCAAAAGGAAGAACCAGAAGATTCAAAGGAGGAGGAGCGTCTTTTCCACTCCCAGATGTGGGTAAAGGGTTCCCCGCTACAGTTCATCGTCGACAGTGGGAGCCAAAAGAACCTAATTTCAGCAGAGGTCATGAAGCGGTTGGGTTTGCTGACCACAACACACCCACAATGGTACACCATCGGGTGGCTTCACCAAGGACGAGATATTCACGTCAGCCAGCAGTGCCTCCTTCCCTACAGCATCAAGCCCTTCACTGATGAGATATTATGTGATATTGCTCCTCTTGATGTTTGTGATGTATTATGAGGTCAACCATACTTATGGAAGCAACATGCTGTGTATGAGTCCTGGCCTCACGATGTTATTATTACGTCGGGAAATAATTTGTAAAGGATACCAGAGCTACCACCCCCTACCACTATCTCTTTGGTTACTGCAAAATAATGTAGTAAGCTCATTTCCAAAACCAGGAAGTTTGTTTTCTTGATGATCTTCCCTCAGGGAAAGAAGAAGATCGTGGCCACAACCTCCAGACAAGGCCCCTCCGCACGACAACAACAAATGGACAAGGTCATGGAGGAGTACCAGGACATATTCACCTCACCCATCGGGGTGCCTCTCCACTGTCAGGTCAAGCACCCCATCGATCTGACCCCAGGTGCGCCACTGCCCAATGGACCGATCTATCGCCACTCTGTTATGGAGAATGATGAAATCAAGAGGAAAATTCAGGAGCTGCTACAGAAGAGTCACATCCAGCCAAGTTCATCTCCCTGTGGGAGCCCGATCATGTTGGTACAGAAAAAGGATGGGACTTGGAGACTTTGTATTGACTATCGGGCACTAAACAAGATCACTGTCTGGAATAGGTACCCGATCCCATGGAATGATGACCTCTTGGACTAGCTTAAAGGGGAAAAATATTTTAGCAAGATCAAATTAAAGTCTGGGTATCACCAGGTACCAATCGAGCCGACCGATGTGTGGAAGACTGCCTTCAAAGCCAAGGAGGGCCTTTTCGAATGGTTGGTCATGCCTTTCGGGCTGACGAATGCTCCTGCAACCTTAATGAGACTGATGGACGACATCTTGTGACCATTCACCAACTCATTTGTAGCAGTGTACTTGGATGACATCCTAATCTTCATCCAGACTTGGGAAGAGAACCTCCACCACATCCAACAGGTCCTCCAAACATTGCGGCAGCACAAGTTGTGTGCCAATTTGGACAAGTGCACTTTTGGCATGAACCAGGTTTAGTATCTGGGATACATTATTGATGACTGTGGGGTACATGTGGATCCAACCAAGATCCAATTCATTCAGGATTGGCCAGCCCCAACTACTCTAATAGAGCTTTGCAGCTTTTTGGGCGTTACTAATTTCTATCGCAGGTTCATGTTGGGATTCTCTCATATCACTTGGCCCTTGAGTCAAGTCACCAAGGGAGGAGTGAAAGCAAAATTCTTTTGGTCAGAAACTCAGCAGAAGGCGTTTGCAGAATTGAAACATCGCCTCTGTTGTGCCCCAGTGCTCACATTACTAGACTTGCAACAACCATTTGAGATCAAGACAGATGCCTCTAACTATGCTATTGGGGTAGTCCTTACTCAATAAGGGCATCCAGTGGCATATCACAGTGAGACACTGTCAAACACAGTCCGCAAATATCCCACTTATGACAAAGAGATGTATTCCATTGTACAGGCTTGCCGACAATGGAAGCATTACATTTTGGGGAAGGTGACGATCATCCACACAGACCACCGACCCCTGCAGTTCATGCAGACACAAGGGAAGTTAGAGAACGATTGCCATTAGAAGTGGTCCACATATCTACAACAGTTTCATTTGAACATCAAGTAAAAGAAGGGTAGCACCAATAATGTTGCAGACTGCCTCAGCCGACCACCAATCATGGTGATAACGACCGTGCTCAACTCTTGTGGGCATGAGACTTCTGATTAGCCACTTCTCTACAAGAGAGATCCAGAATTCAGCCACATATACTAGACGCTCTTGGAGGGAAACCAAGTTCCAAAATTTCACCTCCAGGATGTACTACTGTGTCACATGGGACACCTTTGTGTTCCTTCAAGCGAGCGTGCCAAGATGATTTGGGAAGTGCACTACAATCAGGTCGCTGGGCATTTCAGGGTCGAGAAAACAGTGGCAGTACTGCAGAAGTATTTCTATTGGCCAAACCTTCGACATGAATTTGGGAAGTACATCCGATCCTGTACTGCCTGCACCATTGCCAAACCATCCATCAAGAAGCAAGGCCTCTATGCTCCATTGCCTACCCCTAGTCAACCTTGGGAATCCATCTCCATGGATTACATGTTAGGCATTCCTTCTACTAAGCACAGCAATGACTGTGTGTTTGTGGTCGTTGACAGATTCTCAAAGATGGCCATAATGGCGGCCTGCAAGAATAATATCACAGCAGAAGCCACTGCTAAACTCTTCTTTGAATGAGTGTGGGTACACTTTGGTATCCCATCGTCTATAATCTCAGACCGACACAGTAGGTTCCTTAGTACATTCTGGTCTAGCCTATGGTTAATGCTAGACACCAAGCTCACAAAGTCCACAGCTTTCCATCCCTAGACTGACGGCCAGACAGAGGTCATTAACAGGATGATCGTACACATTTTGTGCATGTACAACTCAAAGCATCCACACATATGGGATGAGAGCCTCCCCTATGTACAACACAACTATAACCGGGCCCTCCACAACTCAACCAACCACGGCCCCTTTCAGGTGGGCTTGGGATTCCAACCACTATGTCCCATTGACGTAGCCATGCCATTTGCAGCTACTCAGGCTGATTCAGCTCATATCTAGTCTGAAGTTTCCAAGGCAAACAGCTTCATTGAGCGCATTTAGCACATTCACCAACAAGTTTATGACATATTGGACAGATCCAATGCTAAGTACAAGCAACGACATGATCAACATCAGGTGCAACAAAAATTCCAGGTGGGTGACAAAGTGTGGCTACATTTACAGAAGGAGCGCCTCGCTGGACCCCACCGCAAGATTCGCCCGCTCCGATATGGGCCATGCACCATCACCAAGGCTGTCGGGGACAATGCCTTTGAGCTCAGTATTCCACCATTCCTTGGTCTGCACCCAGTGTTCAATGTGGACCGCCTTTGGCCTTACTTTCCACCTCTACTGGACACATCAGACATGGCAGAACAACTCACACCAACAGAGTTAAACCCCGACTGCATGGAACAAGCCACAACTGATCGGATTATGGACACACAAATCAATAACATCTTCCAGCAGAAGATCCATCTATATCGAGTTGTCAAAGCATGCCAACTCTTTCACCAGGGAAAGTGGTTCACTGGGGACATAGTTCAACAAAAGTTTCCTCATCTCATGGAGGAACTCAACGCAATGGGGATCATTGCTTCCTAAGGGGGGAGGAATGATCCAAGAGGATATTGGTGGCCACCCACCTATTCCTCTTGGACCCCCACCACCGTTTCTTTTAGTTTTCCATTTTCCTTAATTGTAGCACAATTTACTATTTTTGGCAGTTTTCAGGTCCTAAACTTTCGGAGCCGTTTTGAGGCCCTAAACGGCGTTTTTTTGGCATCAAATGGTCAGGAAAACATGAGACCATTTTGGACTTGATATTTGCTGTTTACGGATGTAGTCCTTAAACAAATATTTCTAACGATGTATCATGCGCGTCAAACGAAGGTAGTATGCTAAAGTTACGACCCCGGGAAATTGATGTACCAACTTACCCAACGGGGCCCACATTAAGGCGTTTCACCTCCTAGGGTTAGGTTTTTGGATGTGTAGGGTTTCCATTATTTCTCAATAATATATAGGCCTTCGAGCCTCATTGTAACACAGAGTTCAAAGGCATGTAGCTGCCACATCTCTTCTCAGAGATAAGCTACCGGCACTCTAGCTAGTTTATTTCCATTATGTATGTAAACAAGTTTCAGTTATTGATTAATGAAATGAAGTGTTGTTTCCGCTGCATATTTGTTTCTATGGTTATTTGTGTATTCTGTTGCATTCCTGCATAAATCTGGATCATATATAGTGGTACAAAGCATTAAATAAAAGGTAAAAAATGTACTATAGAAATAGAAAACAAACAAATCTTTTGCATCTCTCTTAGATAGATCCTAAGAAATGTTGGAAGCAAATTTTAAGTCATAAAACTAAAGAAAACAATATGATTCCCTCGAGGGATTGAAATTCATACCTTAAAAACCTTTATAAACACCTTAGTGTCATGGACAACATTCAAACCCTTTATACAAAGGAATAAACTTTCTCTTTAGAATACATAGAGTTTGGAGTTAAGCAACGCGGAAAAAGGGAAAACTAAGGACATCAAAGGATACAAAGAAAAAATATTAAAAAATGTTGGGCTTATCCTCATCCCTCATATCCACAAGCACTTGAATTTAGCAATGAAGCATGGTTTCCCTAAACCTTGGATAGAAAGCCTAGTTGTTCCAATTTTTAAAAGTGGAGATAAAAATAATCCATCTAATTATAGGACCATTATGATTAGTTTTATTTTATCCAAATTATCTGGAATTATTTTGGAAAAGAATATTAGCATATGGATAAAAACTCATGGGAAAAGAGCTAAAGGCCATGCATGATTTAGGAGCTATCATTCAAATATCAACCACGTTAAGTATCAGGAGTTTTCATAGTCCAACATATAATATATCATTTTTTGGATTATCTGCATAGTGTATGTCATTAATCTATGAATCATGGGACGAAATGAATCACATAGCATCAATCATTACCTCTAGGGATTGCAGTTAGTAACCAAGACTTCCTGGGAGGTCACCCATATCAAGATCCCTCTAGATCAGGCATGATTAACTGTGGAGTTTTTTCCACAATCAAGTCCACTTAGCTTACTACCCCATTTGCAAAACCTTAGTAAGTATTGTGCCTTGTGAACTATTCAGTTAGAGCTAGAGGAGTCTTAGGATGGGTGACCTCTTGGGAAGTCTAGGTTATCGGGTGAAAGATCTGGAGATGATTATTGATGCTATGTGATTCACTTCGATAGTCTAAATATTACTTAGTCACCCTCGTGAGCATCACTCGATGTAATGAGTTATAAGTGGACTATTCAAAACCATGAGAAATTGGCTAGTTGTGACTATACTCATGGGACATGAGTCATAGATTGATCATGAATTACACTACGCAAATAATACAAAAAAATATGATATGTTGGACTATGGAAACCCCTCATACTTAAATACCAGAGTAAAGGGATATCTAACTGAATAGTTCATAAGGAACAATACTTTATAAGGTTTTACAAATGGTTTAGCAATCTAAGTGGACTTGATTATGGTAAAAAATACACAATTAAGAAAACTTGATCCAGAGGAGCCTTGGGATTAGGGACCTCCCCGGAAGTCTTGATTACTGGGTGCAAGGCTCCCCAGAGGTGATGATTGATGTTATGTGATTTATTTCACTAGTTTCAATCCCATTTTTCACCCCTGTGAGCATCACCCATTGCAATGAGTTCTAAGTGGTAATAATAATTTTTTTTTCTATGTTTCTTTGTTGAATTTAGAAAAAATTTTGACATAATGCCCATAAGTAACCTCTGGAATTTGTTAGAAGAGGTAAAAGTCCGTTTTGGGTTAAGATACGTTGCGACAAGGTTGCATGAGAAGGTTATTTCCAAGTTTAGGAACTCTAAGGGATGGTTAAAAGAAATACATTTTAATATAGGAGTCAAGTAGGGTTGTCCCATGTTCCCTAACCTTTTTCGTATATACATTGACAAGCTAGAGGGTTATTTGAAAGATGTAGGTTCCATCGACATTACTTTGGCCAATATAATCACCATCCTTCTTCTTTACACTGATGATATTATTCTTATGGACATGAGTCCCTATGATCTTGACAAGCAACTAAAAATTCTCAAGTGTTTTTTCTCTAGTACGTGTATGATTGTTTACATTGATAAAAGAAAGGTTATTGCGCCGAGAGGTACTTTCTACAACCTAGTATGAGGGAGAAGTGTAATTACATGCTCAACATGGATCTAACACAGGGAAATTTAATAAAATAATTATAAAATATTAAGTAATAATTTTTTTCTAATGTCATCCCTAACCTAAATTTAAAAACCAAAGATATATTTTTCAATTAATTAAAAGTAAAAAAATAATAAAACTTGGATACTCGGAGTTGAGCCATTATTAAACCAAGGATTTACATACTAGGGATTAATATATTAAACAATGTAGATCCATGTTAACTCCATATCTACCAAGTAGATTAAGGGATCAAATCTAATGAGGTGCAAACTTTTTTGAGAGTGCAAAAATTGAGGAAAAACTTGCACCTCAAGGGATTTGATTCATCTCGGTTCTTGGTGGAACCAAAGTTAACATGGATCTATACTAGTGGTAATCAAATCCCAAAAGATCACTTATATGTTAATTTTATGTATGACAACAACAATTTGGATGAAGTGACTTCATACAAATATCTCGAAATTGATCTTCATCACAAGCTTAATTTGAACTATAACATTAAAAAAATGGTTTTAATGGATGGTGAAAGCTTATTAAGGACTTGAAAATGGATTTGGAATAAGAAGAAACTCCTATTTGAGACTCTCATCACTCTTTTTATGCTATATGCATGTGAATCTTGGGGTTGCAACATCTTCATAGAATCATGGAGAAAGATAGAGAAAATCCAAGATATCCTCATAGAAGTGAGTCTGTGCCCCATTGAGACCATGGCTATGACTAGGTACCTATCAACCACAAGAACACAGTAAAAAACATGGGAGGTAAGAGGAATCCTAAGATTGCTTGATACTCTAGTCAAAACAACCTATGACTTAAGCGAGGTTGTTGTAAATATGCAATGTCTTGGCTAAATATCACTTTGCACAATCATATGATATTATTAAAAGTATTATTACATCTAAATTTAAGAAGTTGTGGTGCTATAAAGAATTAGTGGATTTAAGAGAAAATTAAGATATTATAAAGAGGTGATCAACCATAATATAGAAGATCAAAAGTATCTGTATCTTTTAACTAACATACAGAAAGAAAACAAAGTTGCTAAAATAAGAACAAAGGTGCAACTCTACACTGAAGGAGGGCACCAATTCCTAAAATGTTGCGGGATTAATGAATTAATCAACTTTGTGATACTAAAAGGGTTTAAGAGGAAAATCAATTTCTCATAATATGTCCTACATGCATACACATTAGAGTACAATTTCAAAATATTTGCTACAATATTGACTTTCTTAACCTTTCAAGTCATCACAACTATATTGATCTCTAGTTTTAAAGCTTTTGAGATACAAAAATAAAATTTAAAGAAAGGCAAGTGATTCATTATCCTTTTTAAAGTCTATAAAACAAAATTAATCTTAATAGAAGTTAATAACCCTCATTATTATCATTAACTTTTTTATTATCTATCTTTCTTTCTCTTTGATTTATTAATAATATAAATAAATATTTAATATAATTGATATTATTATATCAAAATTATATTTATAAACACAATTTCTATAACCATATTGTCCCAAACAAAGTGAATTTTGATAAAATAAATATTTAAAAGAATTGATATAATTATATGAAAATTATATTTATAAACACAATTTCTATAACCATATTGTCCCAACAAAGTGAATTTTGATAAAATAACCATACATGTGAATACAAAGCTCATAATGGTGTTAGAATATTTAAATTGAAAAACAAAATTGACACATTTAATATTATTATTTAAATAAATTTTAAATTTTTATTTATTTGATGGTTATTCATATTTATTTGGTTTTAATTTTATTTTTTTAATACTTAATATATATTTAATTTATGTTGTCCCAACAAAGTGAATTTTGATAAAATAACCATACATGTGAATACAAAGCTCATAATGGTGTTAGAATATTTAAATTGAAAAAAATTGACACATTTAATTTTATTATTTAAATAAGTTTTAAATTTATATTTATTTGATGGTTATTTATATTTATTTGGTTTTAATTTTAATTTTTTTATACTTAATATATATTTATTAATTATTTATAATGATGGTTATTATTAATATTTATTAGAATTAATTTTTTTTATTATTATTAAAATTGTAATGTTATTTGTTAAAAGCTTAAATAAAAACATTTAGAAATTACTATGAAAAATGTTTATATTACAAGTGTTTTTATTTGAGATTTTAGGGTGGATAAACACCTCTCCTTTCCAAATTCAAAATAAATTAGCACAACCACTTAATTGTGGCTGGTGAACAAGTATAGATCCATGCATCTATTTATCTATCTATATATTTAATAATTGTTTATTTTAAATTTGTAACAACATCCATAAAATAAATTTGGACAGTACACTTCATCCTGGTCCATAGATGAAAAAGCATAGGTGTTTGTTGTCCCAAAATCTCAAATAAAAACACCTATCCGTGAAACAATTATAGCAAAAATGAATATAAAATATCAATGATAGTTGATGTATGGATCTTTGGTAGTATCAGCATGGATCCTTGGTTGTATGGATAACTATAAGTTTGTGATAAATAATTCATATAACTAAAAATATATAAAAACAAGTAACTGATTACTTATTATTAACACTTGTACTTTATTTATGTTCACCAACTACAAATTAAATAACTATACACATATAAACAAAAATATTCTTAAAAATAATAATTTTTTAAACTACATTTCAATTACTTTTAAAAGTTCATGTTTATTTCATAAGATGACTTTCGAGTTGATTGTTTTCTATCAAAAGCTTTCACTTCCATGGTCATCTCTTTCGGTGAAATTTGAGTGAAATGATATTCTTATTAGAATATGAAATAGATGGAGTGGTTGAGACCATTCGGCTCAGCAATGCCAGATGCAAGGAAAATTAATATAATAACTTCTCTCCCATTTTCCATGCGAGCATTCTCTTTTCTGTAATTCTTTATCCTGGCAATGTACTTCTTTATCCTGGCAATCTTAGTATAAATCCAACTAGCTTGTGAAATCCAGCCAAAAGTATATATCAGGACAATACTGCCATGGCTAATATATAAATAAAATAAGGTAAGCATTTAGAAACAGCGATTCCCACAATTCATGAGAGAACTGGTGGTCCATAGGCTCACCGTGTTTCCCTTAAAGCATACACTTAAACCCACCGAATTCTCAACATAAAAGCTAACGTGGAAAATGAGAATCTAGCTGCTGCTTCTGCACTATATTATATAACATAGCCTTATTTGGTCTTCAATCAATTTGAATTGAATAATTTATATCCATGTTTCCAGAAGCAGGGTTCGTTGTAAACGAGCAGAAAAGTCAAATAAAATCTCTTAATTGGACACAGGATTCGTCTGTCTCAAATCGATTAGGGTTGATCATCATAGGCTACTTTTAGTAAAGTCTAAAGCGTGAATTTCCGAACTAAACAATGAACTGAAATTTGGCGCAAATAATTGTTTTGGCGACAGGGTTTGTTTAACCCGACTTGTATAATTGTGCTTATCGATATCGTTCAAAGGATTAGGGTTTTTGTCTGTGGTCCAAGGCCTTGCAAGCCTGACAATTATTTCCTAAAGTGAAAACACGGAGACCCATATACAAAGCGCGCGCAAATCATAATTGAAATGCAAACAAACGATATATAAAAAAACCAAACATATAATGACCACTTACACCCTCTGGAAATCCATGTTATTCTTTCTCCATTGGTGTTCCCAGCTTGCATGATACAAATGGAACACTTTCCATTTCAAGCCAGCTTTATCCTGCGGCCATGTTCTCTAGGAGGGGTTAAGGGCTGCTTTTCTCTGACATAAAGTAAGTAGGCTCGGATTCACATTTGTCTACAGTCAAACAACACAATTCTTTCTTGCATTTTCTTATGTATCTTTGGCAGGATGTCAACCACTGGAAATATTGAAATATATATCTACATACAGAGAAATGGCTTTGTCATGCATGGCATGTTCGCTGGCCGGCAAACAGGTTGAAGATGTTGCGCGTCCTACTTACGTTGATCATCACGTTTTTTTTCTTCCTGGTTTCAATTTATTGAAAACAAGTTACACACTGAATTGACATAATAATATTCTCTCTACCTCTAAGCAATGCTTACGATCTTCCATTTGAGAAATGAGCTGCATGTTCCTACCATTGAGTTTGTAAATTGGATTATAATAGTATTTAAAATAATTATTTTATATATTTCAATTTATCAAAAATATACATAATAAAAAGGTTATATTATATTATGATTTTGAAGAACAGATTTATACTTTGCATGCATTTTTATTTGTTGAAATGTAATCATGTTTGTTTGTTTTTTTTATTATTATGTTTGAACACTCTAAGATTTAAAAAACACTAGAATATTTACATACTTTGTGGCTAGATGAAGTTGATAGGGATCAAATGGTTGAGAGATAGTTATGGAATGGAAGAAAGTTTGGATTTCTTTTTTTTATTTCTCATATTTTTCTAGTTAAACTATAAGTTATTTTTTATATTCTTTTTCTTTTTAGCTCACATTCTCCTACTTATGTTCTATGAAGTGTTGGTTATCCATTCATCCCCTATGAGCTAACCATGCATTGCTACCACTTATCCATTCATCAACAAGCTATCAATTACTTTTATATTCTTTATTTATAATTGTTTATTTTAAATTTTGAAAAACTCTCATAAAATAAATCTCTAGAGTACACTTGTCTCATCCTTATCAATGGATGAAAAAACACGAGCCTAGATCCAAATCCTAGGCTCTATCAAGCGACGAGAGGGATCAAATATCCAAAGGTGCAAACCTCTTCTTAGGTATTGCGCGCAAGGAGCTATTGGAGTAAAGGTTTGCACCTCGAGAGATTTGATCCCTCTCGGCGCTTGATAGAGCCTAGGGTTTGGATCTAGGCTGGTTGCACTCATGGGCGGTGACACAAAACTGGAGTTTGATGAGCATTGAAAGGAACAGGTTAAGTTGAATTGGTGTGGTCATATCCATTGGAATTATGGGTTGCCGTGAGAAGCAACAAAGGTGTGAGATCCAAGGTAGGGAAACGAAACATGTAGTGCAAGTATAAATATTTTATGGCCAACAAATTGGAGGATGTTGTTTCTGAGTAGTCTCAGGATAGTGCCATATCAATTAATAAATGACCTATTTGAGCAAAGAGAGGTCTAGTTTTGGCTTCTATTGGGCTATTTAGGTCATTTAAATGCGACATGAATTTAATGATCTGAAGAGAGAGAGAGAGAGCGAGAGAGAGAAAGACTAAGGGAGACAAAGAGAGTGGTGGAAATGCGAGGAGGGAGGGAGGGATATAGAGGGAAAATGAGGAGAGAGAAAGAGATAAGGAGGGAGGAAGGTCTCATCTTTGTTGTTTATAACATATTCTACAAATATTGTGCACTATTTGTAATTAGAGACCGTGCATGTGTTTTGTATCTACAAAATGCTCCTTCATTTTGCAACTGTAAATTGTGCACTTTTTTTGTAACTACAAATCATGTTCGCATGTTAATTGACCCATAGGGCTCAAGCCCCTCCAAACCTAGTGCTAAGGAATGTGAACATGTTTTGTTTTCTCAAATAAATTGTCAATTTTGAAAAAATACAATTTCATCTAAACGGTCCCTCAACATCGTGTGAGTGCCACGAAGTGCTGAATTTAACTTCATTTAGTCCAGTATTACACTGTGCAACAATAAAGTGACATGATTCGAGTGCTTTAATAGTCTCTCAAGTTTAACCTTTGTCTTTTTTCGAGGCCGACAATGACACACATCATGTCCATCTTGGAAGAATGTAGGGATGACATATCAAAAGTGAGAAGATAAGAATGGGCACAACCAAGTTAAGATAAGGCATGAATACCTCCCACATTGATTATTTATTAAAAACATATAAATATTTTATACCAAAGGGGATGCTACCTATGACCTTTCATATGCCAAAATACATATCTATTCTTATTTGTAACTGAAAACATATTTACAAAAACCTTACCCACCAAATTATATTTTCAACAAAAATATAAAGAACAAAATCTCATTACACATTTATTTATTTCTAATATAGTTTTTGCAACTCTGCATTTAACGCATTCAATCAATGATGCACAATAACGACACTTTTATACATTATGTAATTTTACATTTATCATATTTTGCCTAATGAAATAGTTAAAATGACTACAAGTACACATTTGCTTCTTTACGATAAACTCTTTAGACAACTTGACATTTACCATATTTGTTCAATACAATAGTTATAATAAATTGCATACTTTTCATTTTGTGATTTTTTGGGACTTTTAATTAAACTTCAAGTTTACCATATTTGGCCAATGAAATAGATAAATATGGAAACATCGCAACACAACAGTTGGACTAAACTATTATGACCAGACCCTACATTTTCTTTCTGATGCTAGCTAAAGAAGTGAAAATTATATAGTGTGTCCGCACTATAGAATTGTAGACTATTGCAGTGTTGTAGACTATTGGATCTCAAACATGATGAGATTTAATGGTCCATAGTGTATGCTATTGCTATTTAATGTTGGACAATATTGTGGGAAATTGGATTTCAAACATGTTGAGATTCAATAGCCCACAATACTGTTGCTGCTGCCAATTTGTTGTATAACTTCAAGAACACCATTGGAAATTCTTGCATCAGTCCATTGCTAAGAATATGTGATTAGATCCTCTCTTTTTCAATATTCTTTTTATCGATCTGTGTTTCGTTTGCTTCGTTCTCGTTCTTCTGCTGTCATTCCGTCCAACTTTCTTTTTCGATATTTTTTTTGTTTCTTTGCTTTTTGTTTCAAGTCTTCTTCTCGTTCTTTTGTTTTCATTTCATTATATTTTATTCTTTGATATGATTTCTAATGTTCAACGTTCTGTATTTTTTGTTCTTCTCCTATTTTTCTCATAGCATCTTCTACATGCACATCTTCTATTTCTAGTTCAGACTCTATATCAAAAATGTCAAGCATTAACATATACATTGAAATTTATGCATCTATGAAATCTACACTGAAATGTATGCATCTATGAAATCCACACTAACATTTATGCATCCATGAAATCTACACTAAAAACAATGCGTCCAAGAAAGAACAACTACACTGAAAATTATGTAATGATAAGACACCATACACTGAAATTGATGCAAGTCTAAAACACCATACAATGAAATCTATGCAAGTATAAAATTTAGTATATTTTCTAAAACAAGGCTCATTTAAAGCAAGAATTCGACCATTTAGCTGATGTGTTCCTAAGAAATGGCTACAATAAGAATCAATACAACAAAATCGCCACAAAGGCCATGGAGGGAAATAAAAGAATGGTAAAAAGGGATGACAATTATGAAGGAAATCAAATTTTCCTCCCTTACATTAAGGGTACCACGGACAAGTTGGAAAAAACACTAAAAGGAAATAATTTCACGGTCATCTTCACTCCGCCCAACACAATAAGAAAAATGGTTGATTCACTGAAAAACCCTATCGATCCAGGTGCATACAAAGGCGTTTACTCAATCCCATGTTCTTTTGGGAAATAATACATCGATGAAACTGGGCCACAAGGATCTCTGACAAGGCTCATTTAAAACAAGAATTCAACCATTAACTGATGTGTTCCTAAGAAATGGCTATAATAAGAATCAATACAAGAAAATAATCATGAAGGCCAAGGAGGGAAATAAAAGAATGGTAAAAAGGGATGACAATTAGGAAGGAAAGAAAATTTTCCTCCCTTACATTAAGGGTACCACAGACAAGTTGGACAAAACACTAAAAATAAATAATTTCAGGGTCATCTTCATTCCGCCCAATAAAATCAGAAAAATGGTCGATTCACTGAAAGACCATATCGATCCAGGTGCATAGAAAGGCGTCTACTCAATCCCATGATCTTGTGGGAAAGAATACATTGGCGAAACTGGACAATCAATGAGAACGAGATTCAAGGAACATGACGCTGATATAAGACATGACATGCATAAGAAATCGGCACTCGCCGAACATTCTCACATTACCAAACACTAGATCTGCCTTGAGAAAGCTAGAGTCATCACTAAAGATGAGATCCTAACTAAACGTAAAGTGAGAGAGAAAATTGAAATTAACATCGTCCTAGACTGCCTTAATAACGATGATGGGACTAAACTCAACGACACTTGAAAACCCCTTCTGCATGACCTTAGGACCAATGTCAACAATCAAAGAAACAAATAACTTATTTATGAAAATCAAACTAAGTAAAAAACTATTAAAAAAATAAATGATTATATTTAAAGAAACATGTAAAAATAAAAATAAAATTTAAATATAAACCTTTAAACTATTTACCTTTAAAATCTAAAACTATTAAGTTATTATGAATTATACTAATTGGAAAATTAGTCAAAAGAAAATTAATTAAAAACCAAAAAGTTTAGGTTTGAAAAACTAAACTAATTAAAATTTAAAAAACAATTATATTTAATGATCATATTTAAATAACTTGTAAAAATCAAATTAAAACCTTTAAAACCATTTACCTTTACACTTACTTTTTAATACTAACAAAGTTACATTTTTAATAAATATAAGAAGGGTTTTGATGCTTTTTAAATTAATCAAAAAGTTAGTTTTAATTATAAAATATAAAAAGTGGTTTAAAGAAATATATGATTTAAATAAATAAAATATATTAAAACAATTATTACTTGAAATATTAAAAAATAAAGTTAATGTTTTATTTATCTTAATAAATTAACCAAACCGATCTAATTTACAATAGAGATTGGTCTCCTGAAAATGATCTCACAATAGAGATAAATGATCTCACAATAGGGATCGAAACCAGTTCCACATCCACCATATTTTCTAAATTCAATATATTTTCTAAAAATTAGATGATCTAGGAGGATCGAACCTTGAACCTCATGCCCATTATCCCAACACCCTTACCACTATAATAAAAATAGATCTTATTATACATTGTAAAGAACTTATATATAAAATGGAATAATATGATTATTTATATAAATATAAAATTTAAATTATAGTTTAAGTTAAATTTAAATTTAAATATAAATTTAATGTAAATATAAAATTATATTTTATTTTAAATTTAAATTTAAATTATATTTTCATAATCCTATACTTTAGAAACTTTTATTTTAAACTTTGCAATACATGGTTTTTATGGTACATGGTTTAGGAGGGCCTTGCAAATGGTTTTAAAACCATGTACAAGGCATCCTAAACAACCAATGGTTTTATTGTATATGGTTTAGAAGGCCTTGCACATGGGTTTAAAACCATTGATTGTTCAGGAGGCCTTGCAAATGGTTTTAAAATCATGCCTTGTTTAGGAGACCTTGCACATGGTTTTAAAACAATGTGCAAGGCCAACATTTTTTTGCGGATAATTAATTAATTAATTTATTATTATTTTGTTAGGTAGGAACATTACAACATATCCCCCATATTGGGTTTCTTTTATGGCTGACATTGTTTTTGGCGGATAATTATTATTATTTTTATTATTCTATTAGGAACAAACATTACAACCTCTCCTCTATATTAGGTTGTTTTTTTATGGCGACATTTATTTTGGCCGATAGTTAAAATTTTTATTTATGAGGGAGATCTTGTAACGTTATGTTGTAACACCACAAGACTAACAAAATAATAGAAAATAAAATTTTAATTATCCGCTAAAATAAATGTTGGCAAAAAAACAACATAATATGAGGGAGATCTTGTAACGTTTGTTACTTACAAAATAATAAAAAATAAAAAATATAATTATTTGCCAAAATAAATGTCGGCAAAAAAAAACCTAATATGAGGGAGATGTTGTAATGTTTGTTCCTAACAGAATAATAAAAATTAAAATTTTAATTATCTACAAAAAACAACGTCTCCTAGAAAAACAACCCAATATGGGGGATACGTTTTAATGTTCCTACCTAAAAAAATAATAATAAATAAAATTTTAATTATCCGCAAAAAAATGTTGGCCTCACACATGGTTTTAAACCATGTGCAAGTCCTCTTGAACAAGCCATGGTTTTAAAACCATGTGCAAGGCCTCCTAAGCAACCCATGGTTTTAAAACCATATGCAAGGCCTCCTAAACCATATACAATAAAACCATGGGTTGTTTAAGAGGCCTTGCACATAGTTTTAAAACCATTTGCAAGACCCTCCTAAACCATGTACAATAAAAACCATGCATTGCAAGGTTTTAAATAAGGGTTTCTAAATTATGGGACTATGAAAATATAATTTAAATTAAACTATATTTAAATTTTTTTAGTTTTAACATATTAAAATTTAAAATTAAAATTAAATTAAAATACAATTTAAATTTAAATTTAAAATAAGATATAATTTAATATTTATATTAAATTTATATTTAAATTAAAATACAATTTAAATTTTATATTTATATAGATAAACATATTATTCAAGTTTATATATAAGTTCTTTACAATGTATAATAATAACTACTTGTGTTATAGTGGTAAGGGTGTTGGGATAATGAGCATGAGGTCCAATGTTTGATCCTCCTAGATCACTTAAATTTTTAGAAAATATATTGAATTTTTTATACTTGCATAGATTTTAGTGTATGGTGTTTTAGACTTGCCTCGATTTCAGTGTATGGTGTTTTATCATTGCATAATTTTTAGTGTAGTTGTTATTCCTTGGACGCATTGATTTCAATGTAGATTTCATGGATGCATAAATTTTAGTGTCGATTTCATAGATGCATAAATTTCATTGTATATGTTAATGCTTCACAACTTTGATATAGAGTCTGAACTAGAAATGGAAGATGTGCATGTAGAAGATGCTATGAGACAAACATGAGAAGAACAAAAAATACGGAACATCGAACGTCAAAAAGCATTTAAAGTAAGAAAATCTAACGAAATGGGAGAAAAAAAATGGGAAGAAGACTTGAAACGAAAAACAAAAAACAAAAAGAATATCAAAAAAGAAAGTTGGATGAAATGACATCATAAGAACGAGAAGAATGAAGAAAAAAATGCAGATCAACAAAAATAATATTGAAAAAGAGAGGATCTAATCACAGATTCTCAGCAATGGACTGATGCACGAATGAGCAATGGTGCTGTTGGAGTTATACAACAAATTGGAAGCAACAACAACACTATGGGCTATTGAATCTCACCCTGTTCGAAATCCAATTTCCCACAACATTGTCGAGCATTAAATAGCAATAGCATACACTATGGACCATTAAATATTATCATGTTTGAGATCCAATAGTCTACAATGATGCAATAGCCTACACAGCTACAATGTAGACAAGCTATATAATTTTCACTTCTTTAGCTAGCATTAGGAAGAAAATGCAGGGTTCGATCACAATAATTTAGTCCAACTGTCATGTTGCGATGTTTCCATATTTATCTTTTTCATTGGCCAAATATGGTAAACGTCAAGTTTCATTAAAAGTGTAAAAAAATCACAAAAGAAAAAGTATACAATTTATTATAACTATTTTATTGATCAAATATGGTAAATGTCGAGTTGTATAAAGAGTTTATTGTAAATAAGCAAATGTGTACTTGTAGTCATTTTAACTATTTCATTAGGAAAAATATGATAAATGCAAACTTACATAATGTATAAAAGTTTCGTTATTTTGCATCATTGATAAAATGTGTTAAATGCAGAGCTGCAAAAACTGTATTAGAAAGAAATAAATGTGTAATGAGTTTTTGTTCTTTATATTTTTGTTGAAAATAAAATTCGTTGGGTTAAGGTTTTGTAAATATGTTTTCATCTACAAATAATAATAGATATGTATTTTGGCATATGAAAGGTCATAGGTAGCATCCCCTTTGGTATAAAATATTTATATGTTTTTAATAAATAATCAATGTGGGAGGTATTCATTCCTATCTGAACTTGCTTGTGCCCATTCTTTTCTCCTCACTTTTGATATGTCAACCCTACATTCTTCCAAGATGCACATGATGTGTATCATTGTCGGCCTCGACAAAAGGAAAAGGTTAAACTTGAGAGACTCATAAAGCACCCGAATCTTATAACTTTATTGTTGCACAATGTAATACTGGAATAAATGAAGTTACATTCAACACTTCAGGGCACCCGCACGATGTTGAAGGAACTTTTAGATGCAATTGTAGTTTTTCAAAACCCACAATTGATTTGAGAAAACAAAACATGTTCACATTCCTTAGAACTAGGTTTGGAGGGGCCTGAGCCCTATGGGTGAATTAACATGTGTACATGATTTGTAGTTACAAAAAACATGCACAATTTATAGTTACAAAACCAAGGAGCGTTTTGTAGTTACAAAACACATGCACGATATCTAATTACAAATAATGCATGATATTTGTAGAATATACTATAAACAACAAAAATGAGACCTTCCTCCCTCCTTATCTGTTTCTCTCTCCTCCTTTTCCCTCTATATCTCTCCCTCCATCCTCGCATTTCCACCACTCTCTTTGTCTCCCTTATTCTTTTGCTCCCTCTCCCTCCCTCTCTCTCTCTCTTAGTCTCTCTCTTCGGATCATTAAATTCACGTCGCATTTAAATGACCTAAAAAACCCAATAGAAGACAAAACCATAACTCTCTTTGCTCAAATAGGTCGTTTATTAATCGATTTGGCACTATCCTGAGAGTACTCAGAAAAACATCCTCCAATTTGTTGGCAATAAATTTTTTATACTTGCACTCCATTTTACTTTTCCATACCTTGGATCTAACACCTTTGTTGCTTCTTAGGCCAACCCATAATTCCAATGGATACGACCACACCAATTCAACTTAACCTGTTCCTTTCAATGCTCATCAAAATCTAGTTTTTTGTCACTGCCAACAACTGAAACCAACCTAGATCCAAATCATATGCTCTATCAAGCGCCGAGAGGGATCAAATCTCCCGAGGCACAAACCTTTGCTCGAATAGCTCCTTGCGTGCAATACTTGAGAAGAGGTTTGCACCTCAAGAGATTTGATCCCTCTCGACGCTTGATAGAGCCGAGGATTTGGATCTAGGATGGTTATTTTGTTAGTAAGAATTGTTACTCAACAAACATTACAAGATCTCCCTCATATTAGGTTGTTCTTTTGGTCGACATTTATTTTGGCGGATAATTATTATTTTTTATTTTTTATTATTTTATTAGTCTTTTAGCGTTACAACATAACCTTACACGAGGAATGTTACAAGATCTCCATCATATTAGGTTGTTCTTTTGGCCGACATTTATTTTGGCGGATAATTACATTTTTATTATTTTGTTATTCTTGTAACGTTACAACATAACGTTAGAAGACAAACGTTACAAGATCTCCCTCATACTGGGTTGTAGAGAGCCTCACTACGCAATAAACTATAGTCCACCCCAAATCTCAAATAAAAATGTATATCTACTTAAATATACAAAAAATATAGACACTAATTTTTTTCCACTATCTCCTTTCCTTTTATTCAATGCAACGTTATGAATTTGAGAGTTGTAAAGACTTCACTTGTGGAAATCAAGTCTTTTATAAAAGGAAATTCTAGATCACGTTTTTTTCTTAAAAACGATGGAATATAAGGAATTCAAATGCTTTTTGAAATGAGTATTTTTGAATGAGAAATTAAATTTCAAATTCTTTTTAAAAGGAGTATTTTTGAATGAGAAATTAAATTTCTTTTCTTAAAATAATAAGTAGATAAGTTCAATGTCTTAAAAAATTATTTTGTAAGAGGGAAATCAAGTTTTTTTTTAAAGAAGATAATTTATGGGGAAATCCCATTTACCAGGTTCCACAAAGGCATTATTTTACATTTGTGTTGTAAATATTGATCTTCATTAACTAAGGATGGCACAAAATTTAAGTTAGAAACAAAATCTATAAATGGATATAACTCATAATTATAGAATTATAAATTGTATATTTATTCCACTAAATTCATAGAGAATTGTTAAAGTTAATATAAGCACAAAACAAATACTATTTAATAAAAAAAACTCATATGAAAAAAAAATAAATTGTTACCTTGAAGTTTATTTAAATCTTAATCAACATGCATTTAAGCATAATAAGATAAAAAGACAATAAAATAAATCCCTTGTATACAATTGTTACATTTAAGATAATTTGTTGATCTGTTTAAGAAAATCCAAAATCTAAGGCAATAAATGACTAATCCATTCAACTAAATGTTTTACCAAGGTACCCATGGAGTTGATAATCGATATCATAATTAATCAGTTATATAACTGTGGGTGCCAACCTGTCCAACGAAAGATGGGCATTGTGATTACATAGAGCTTCATGTAAGGATCTAGAACTAGTCCTAACTAGCACACCCACATAGTTTGTGGCTGGATCAGGTCGATAGGGATCAAATGGTTGAGAGACAACGATGGAAAGGAAGAAAGTTTGAAAATAATTTTTTATTCCTTGTATTCTTTTAGTTAAAAGGGTTCAACTATAAGTTATCCATGCCTAGCTACATGTTATCCATTTATCAACTATCAATTTTTTTTTTATCTCTTATTCTTATAGTTATCTTCGATGAACTCTCCATTATCGATTCATCAGCCATGAGTTATCCATGACTTATCCATGCATAGCTACCAGTTATCTATTCATCAGCTATTAGTTATTTTTTATATTATTTTTTTATATATATTATTTATTTCAAAGTTTTGAAAAACTACAATAAAATAAATCTCGAGAGCACACTTTTTTCATCTTCCTCAGTAGATGAAAAAACAAAGGGCGTTGTCCACCCCAAATCTCAAATAAAAAGTTTATCAACCTAACCAGAGATGGATATATAATTTTTATTATAATGCTATTTTCAACGTTAAAACAAATTGTAATTATTCTAAATAAGCTTAATGAAATTATAAGTAATGCTAAGTATTTCATTTTCTCAATTCACTTGATATGGAAAAAATATGCGAGAAGCCTGATTTGGTCTGATTGTGAATATATATAACTAGATTATGTTTGATCAGATGCTTTGATTGTGAATATATATATATATATATATATAAAACCAAATTATGTCTGATCTGATATTATTTGAGTACATACACTAACCGGATTATGTATGATATGATCTTATATAAGTGATTCTTTCAGGCACATGACAACGTCTCAATATGTAGCTTTGTTTCTCATATTCTCAGCTAGATATATATTTGCTTTGTTTAATTGAATAAAAGAAGAGGCATTAAACAAACAAGTAACAAAAAAAACATTTAACCATTACTTGGAAAACCTTTCAAGAAAACACCCACTGAATGTATCATTAAGCAATTAACAATGCTTAACAAAGGTATTCTTTTAATATGAATAATCAACAACATATAGTTTTCGGAGAAAACCATAAACCCTTTATTATTTATAATTATGCATGCAGGAAACCATCAACACAGTCTGATATTTACGTAAATATAATATTCTAACACACGAAAAATTTGCTACAATATCTCTGGCTTCATGGAGAGTTCTGCCTCAGCATTTTAGTTTTTTACTAAAAAGTAATCAAAATTTTGATATCAATATACCCAATGCCTACTCAGGTTGGTGCTTTGCCTATCTCCTGACCCTGCATGGCAGGCATCCTTGAAGAAATTCAATTGATGCCAATGCCCACTCTCCTGTTATCGACTAACAGTCACTTTGCTTGATTACACAATATAATAAGTACATATCATGGCCTTTTATCATGCTTGTCTAACAGTGAGTTTGCTTGATTATAATTAATGAGGACTATGCAAGGGTGGGCCCAGATCATATAATTATGATAGTAAATGTTTCGTGCAGTGGCGTCACTATATGAATCACGCCAGGGAGTTCGTCCCGACTCTAATCGTAGGCACGACAATGAATGTTTGACTACTCTCCTGACTTGGAGTGTATTGGGGTCTAATAAAGAAACATCTAAATATATATTTTAATTGGATCTGAGTAACAGAGAGAAAACTGGATAACTTCACACCAAAGATCAAATTTGAAGTGTATGGTCGTATTTCACTTTGAAAGGATATGATATAAATGATTAAATTTGAAGTGTATGGTCTTATTAGTCCCTGCCCTCGGGCATAGCAGGTACTCTATGAAACGACTTGCCTCAGTTTTGATTAATATTCACGAAAACTGAAACAATTTACAGGCATTTATCATAAGTTGTCTAAATTGTTTTGCAAATTATGAATCAAAGTTTTTTATTCCACCAATTAATATGTAACACCTGTTTGTTTCACCAATCAAACAATTATCCTTCTTATTTGGCCTCATCTCAAGGCGGAATGTGCATTCTTGCTCTAATTCTTAGCTGAAAATAAGGTTCTTGAATCAATTTTTAAGAAAAGCAAGTAATGCTAGGAATTTGTCCTAGCATTACCTCTAACATTTAATGTTATAATACAATACATGATTTCTTGATGTTATTAAAGAATCCATCTTTAGACACCGCTTGAAATCCTTAGCCAATTGTGTAGCATGCACATGGACACATGTACCGTTCCTTACATGTCATGCCGAAGCAACCTTCCTTTACCAATTTTAAGATGCTGATTTTCCTTACCATTTCTTCTCCTTAGCATCGACACTGGGTTGTAACAAAGAATCATCATTTTTCATAGCAATTAAAAGCAGATTTCCGTGGAACAGGATGGAACGTGAAGCTGTGGCTAGGTGACCAGTTTCAATACTATTATTATTATTATTATCAGAACTAGAAGGAAGGAGATTCAATAAAATTTAGCCTCTTAAGCCCACTGGATTCGACCTCAACATCTCCAGGATTGTCATTAGGGCTACAACTACTGGTGCTTCCTTTCTTGTAGTTGTCTGTTGTCGTTGGGAAAACTAATAGTTTCCTTGTCCTTAGCCACCAACTCCAAGCTCACGATTAACCCGTTGGTCTGCTACTTGTCGCAGTGGTAGCCGCCTCCAATTGTGGAGTTCCAATGATTCTTGATAGCGTTTGATAGTGTTTTTGGTGCGACCAGATCTTTAGCTAAGAAAACAATGGTAATTACCTGTAAAAAAATAGTGGTAACATACTAAATTCATTTATCATATGAATGTTTTTACTCACACATATTTCATCAAAATTTTTATTTTACCTCTCATCCTCAATTGTAGAAAAAAATATGGGTTTTTGCTATGGTTGCAGAGAGTTATCATATGTTTGTATGCAGTGAGGCCAATGATGGTTGGAAAATACACAATGTAAACAAATTTATATTTTGATGGTTGCTTCATACTTCTATTCAAAAGAC
This sequence comes from Pseudotsuga menziesii, assembly GCA_001517045.1. Taxonomy (NCBI): domain Eukaryota; kingdom Viridiplantae; phylum Streptophyta; class Pinopsida; order Pinales; family Pinaceae; genus Pseudotsuga; species Pseudotsuga menziesii. The sequence goes on from LPNX010634267.1 coordinate 41,045, forward strand.
TTGTTTCAAGTATTTAAAGGTTTTTTCTAAAACAACTTAGGTCTAATGTTTTAAACTTTAAAACCAATAAGATTAAATTCGAAAAATGCCAACGCAAACATGAAATAGTCTTACAAATTCAGTTAGAATGGGATGTCTATATCAATAATTCCCATGAAACAAAATATTTAACATCAATTAGATATTTATATAAAACTAGCATAGCATTATCAATTCATTCTCAGTTTGATCTTTTAATACCTAAATGCTTGAATTTTACCTGAAAGGTACCTGGTAATATAAATGGGACCAAAAATACCAGTAAAATGAACAATAGTTTCTGATCCATGCTCTCCGGCTTCAATCCCAAATAACTGGTCTATGGATTTAGAATATATTGAGAAGCTGTGAATCCTTTCTTGGTTATTGAACCACAGAACTCTGCCGACCAGTGATTCAGATCGAAATGTGTAGGCGAGTAATTCATATCTAGGATGGAGTTCAAATTAGAATGGCATCAACGCAAATATTGTGATGGCCATCGTACAGTGGATCGTCGTTGAAGCTGTTGTAAGTGGCTGTGGATCTAATCAGAGAAAGACCAATCGCATTTAGGGAGCTTGGTGTGAGAAAAAGTCATTACAGGAATCATAGAACCCTTATCAAGAATCCTAAAAAACATATCCCAACATTAAACCAAATAGTTTTGTTTAAAGAACAAACAAGAAAACAATACTCAAAGCAAAAAGAGATTTAGGCCTTGGAATTACTCGAAGCACTTTGAGTGTAGCAGAGTCACTGAAGTCAGCTAGAATGATATGAGACTTCCTGTTGTTGTCAACCACATTCTCTAAGCGAAGGATAGCATGGCGGAACGCTGACAACCCATGTTTCAAAACGTCAAGGCCATGAGCCCAGAATGGTTTCTTGGCCATTCCAGGAGGAATGGCATCTTCCACACATGTAGGAACCTCCTCATGCATGTCTAGCTCAGCACTCAGCCTTCTGTCTGTCAATTCTTGCAGATATTCACCATTCTCCTCAGCCACAACAAAGTCCTATAAATGCTTCAGGAGCTTCAGGAACTGAGAAGAGACACCCATTGCAGAAACATGGTTTGCTGTAGTAGGATGCAGTTTAACTATGATTAAACTATTTCTATTGGGAAGACGATAGAGATGAGCTTCGATCACTCTGAATGGCTTATGTTGAGGAAAAGCGGTGTTCATGTCTCGTCTTCTTTTCTACTATCTGTAACTATGGCTCTTGAGAATTTCTATCTATGATCTCAATATCCAGAAATACATTATCATTGATATCAAAGCACAGTTGGCCTTGTCAAGGTATTACTTCGATTTTGTGATCGCTTAGAAGTTCAAGAAGGGAACATGAAAAGGGCCAAATAATGGCATCAAATACAATCTCAGTATTATGCATTTAGGCATAGCTATAGAGTCATACGACCAATGTATTTACATTTGTCGTTTGACTTGGGCAGGTGTCTGCATTTGGAAAAATAGAATCGGATTTTTTGCATCTGTCGTTGGCTTTGGCCTTCCTTCATGCCTCTTGTCATTTTTCATAACCACTTTTTCCGCGTGGTTTGTTATTCCCTATAATCTGCCACATTAACACTTGATATATCACATTAATGTGACTCAATTCAATTACAAAACATAAGCAAAAAGGAACAATTGATCATATCTTTACTGTCTGTTCATATTTGAGGAAAAGAATAAACATAGGATTACATAAGAAGCTGGCCATATAAATCAATGGCTGGAAGACAAGTTTAAATAGTCTTGAAAGTATTTGTTGGACTATAAGATCTAGCTTGTAATAAACAATATTTTCTTAATTGATAATATATTATTGAAAACACCATCTCTATAGTTATCGGTTCTTTGTTATTGATAAGACAATCTTCTTTATAATTTATCATTGTAAGTGCGTTGTCACATCTAATGACAGGGAAAGTCTCCCCCTCTCCCAATCAAAGGTAAAGTACGACTGAGTACTTTGAAGCAGTTGAACATGGCCCTCAACAAAATGGTTCAGCATGAATGCACTAATTAAATATAAGAAACAATGGGTTCACTTCTTTCGGATGATGAATTATTCCATGATTACTTTGGAGCTCGGGGGTATTTATCTCTAAAGGAGGTTGGTTGAAATCTCATTCCAACACATCTAATGGAGCCATTGCATTATACATATATATTACTGGTATGAAAATCTTTATAACTTCAGATTTCTTTACTATATTCAAAGGAACCAACGCATTATACAGGTTAATATAAAGTGAGATGCAATATATATGTCGTTTCAGTGATATGTTATATAACTACAGTTCCATATAATCTTTGAAAAAAAATAATATAAACTCAAGTGTCATATTGATCTTTACAATATATACAATTTATAATAATTATAATTTTTAATATTTAATAACTCCGAAGTGGAAATAAAATGAATCAGTTTCAGTCATTTGTCAAAACCATGATCTTCTGATTTAAGCTATGAAAATGGCACAATAATTCTTAATATCTGTAATTGATATTGGCAGCATGTGTTTTATTTTGACTAAGAAACTATTGAAACAACACACAACTTCAGCTTTGACATAAACCCACGGCTTGGGATAAATCCATCATATGGTAGTAAATTAGACTATTTTGGGTTTTTTTAATTCAATCAAAATTTGGTTTGAAATCCTTAATTTGAGCACTGATATATTGTGACTTTAAAAACAATAATTTTAGTAATTCAACACTGATATATTGTGACTTTTAAGTTAATTTCGATAGACCTATAGCTAAGTATTTTCGACTTCAATTGATCTCTTGAATCCCCTGAATCGATTTTTAAAAACCCATTTGTGTTACTGCCAATCAATTTGCAGGCGTGCGAAGTACATGATAAACGAATTGAATATAAAGGACATAGAACACAGACGTCTGATGATTGGACCGACAATAGTTAATTTCAAGCTTGATATGCATCCAGCATCTAACTGATTATATCTAAAGCATTTAACTAATTATATCTAATGCTAAAGGTAGGGACTTGCTGCCTTTAGCAACCCCACTTGTTTCAATTGAAAGGATATGATATAAATGATCAAGTTTGAAGTATATGGTCCTATTTCACTTTGAAGGGTTATGATATAAATGATGACATGTTAATATAAATTGTTCCTTTCATTTGAAAAGATTATGATATATTCGAACCCTGGGATGATGACATATTAATATAAATTGTTCTTTTTATTTGAAAATGTTGCAATACATTAAAATTTCATTTTATATTAAAACAAATGTAATTAAATTACTCAATATAATGACAAAATTTGCATTATTTCACTCTATGGTTTTTCATAAGTAATGTTTACAGCCAAAATAGTCCCAGAAACCATATAGAAGAAAATTTAGAAACATAAAAATACCTAGAAATATAAATAAATCAATTGAAAAACATTTATAACCAATCAAAATTCACTTGGAAAGTAGTAAAAGTTCTAAAAAAATACAAGGTTGGATGAAAATGAAATACAATCAATACAATGTCCATTGAACATAGAGATCGATAAATAAGAAAGATGGAGTGAACCTAAAAAATAAGTTCATGAATACCAAAACTATTATCTTGAATCACTTCAATAACAAACTTCACTCCTTTCCAAGAAAAAGAAAATAAATACTTATATAAAATAACACAACAAAAAAACTACTCTCGTGATGCACATACCTAAAAAATAATTCAACTATAGGAACATGCCAACTGATATTGAGATCCACTTAGGGAAGAAGTCCCTTTATATGTGTTTCTGGCCATTCAACTCTGCGAATCAAAGGAGACATATACTCCCCTGTAGGAAATAATCATTAGCAAAGCTATCTTTTCTCTCTCTAGTGGAGATGGACACTTATGCAGGTTGGTGATGGACTAGTGGTGCTAGGGAGGATGTACTTCCTTTGCTAAGGAAAACCCATGAGAGTCTAAAGAGGGTATCATATACCTTATGAATTAATATAGAAAGAAAGGGCAGAAGTAGCCTAATAAAGGGTCTATAGTGATGGTGGAAACAACGTGAACAAAGGTTCAACTCAATAGTGGAATCAACCTAAGAAAATGTGAAGAGTTACTCCCATTTGAACTTGTGATTTTGATAGGAACAGTTCAAGGTACCTCTTCCCCTTGAATCCTAATTCATAAGCCAAAGGAAACTCTTAGTCAATCATGATTCTTACAAACATTGATTGTGATATCAAACCAGAAGGCAAGTTTTCCTCCTATGAATTTTGGGGGCCTTTGAGAAGTACATTCATTTATGTTTAAATGATAATTAAGCCATTCTAGACATATGGATTAAATATTCTAGTCAAGTATCCATATCAACCATTCACAAACCCAATGAAAGAGAAAGCGATCCACCATCTTGCTTACTAGCATAAATATCCATGTCTCACTTCTCAATGACGAAGTAAATACTGATCAGAAAGTGATCAAGGCACTTTCTCCAACATGAGCCTTGATAATTATGTATGTTTGCCTAAATAACCAGCTAACTCTATCGAGTCTCGATTGAAGCTCAAAGCTACATGTGCCCTGGCATGAGCTCCCCCCCCTATCTAATTACTAAAACTATAGCACGTACTAAAACATGAAACAAGGTAGAAACATGAAATTGAAATAGAATCAAGAATCAATGGTGATGGTGGAAGTAGGAACAACCTAAGAATGGTCGACGAGTTTGGGATTTAGAATAATGATAAACACAATTTTAATGCTTAAAACCACTTAAGTACCAAAATTTCAACTTTCATGATCACATTTCAAAAATTCAATAACCATTTGATTAACCACAGTTCCAAATCCACTTTCATAATCACATTTCTAAATTTCAATAACCATTTGCTTGGACATAGTTGTAAATCCATATCCTAATTTCAATCATTCAACTACATTAATTATAAACCAGTGCGAAAAATGATGAATTCTAATTCTAATTTTTTATCATGCAGTCTACAATTTAATTATATATTATGTTGTTTCATTCTCTATTAATACATTACTTATTCACCTTACACATAGACACCACATATATTAGTTGGGATTTGAGAAGAAATAGCTTCCACTCTGCATTAAGTGTTTGAAGCATGTTTCCAATTGATTTCAACTGTGTTAGCGTAACAAAACATGATAATCATTAATGCATTTATTTTCTACTAAGCTACTAGCTTACCACAACATATTGCAATTTAAGATTTTATTTGCTACCAGGCTACCAAGTTACTAGAGGTGATGATGAATTAATGCTTGGGGCTTAGGGTTGCAGCATGCACCATAGGTGATTACTAATTATAACCTTGAAAAAATAGTGGAAATATATAGAATCATGGTGTTTATGGATCAATTTTTTCTATATAATACAAATTTTCCATCAAATTTAACCTAGGATAAATAGTTATCAAATCACCTTATTTTAAGAAGTTTTCTCTTTCGAACCCCTTCATTTTGGACATGTTTTCTAACAAAAAAAATGAAACATATTTCTATATCAAAAGGGTGTGTAAATCTAAATTCCGTGCATCACACACACTCTTTGCATGGTTTGGCAATCTTGTTGTACCATTCTCCTCCATTACTATCTTAATGTACAATCACATTCAAAATAGCAAAAGTAGATGAAATCATGGATCCACGGCTAGTAGTGCAACCACCTTACATTATAGCACATGTTCCATCCAAAAAGTGATCATTGTTGCATGCAATAAACTACACATGGCTTTGAAAGCATGGTTTTGGAGGATTCGAACCCTGAAAGAAGAGAAGGTCGTGGAGCAGAATTTTGAAGGCTTGCACAATATCCCGATGACTTATGGCCTACAACGATGAAGAAAATTCCCATCTACAAATCCCCCAAAAAAGATGTTATTATGAAATGAATATTAGTAATGAAAATGCAACGATCCTATGATCCTAGGAAATGAGAATTTAAGTCCTCTTCCCAAATGCAACAATGTTAGAAAATGAGAATTTAACTATTAGATCATATTAATCCTATTAACAATACTAGCCTACATATTTTTAATTAGTAGTAGTTTAATTGTATACTTACTCAGAGATCCAAACCACAAAATAACACTTTTAATAAATTTTATAATATCAATATAGCCCGATCCAAACCACAAAATAACAGTTTTAATAAATTTTATAAGATCAATATAGGCCATTGCAAAGTCAGATCATAACAAAAAAATGAACTATTGTAGTATTGAAAAGAATTAATAAACTTTAATAAATAACTTTTAAAGAGCTTATATTTGAATAAAAAATAATGTAAAAACATCGATCTCAAGCTCATAATCCATCCATATCTTTTTGTACAGTCTCATTCAGTTAATAATTGAATGAGCTTTCACTATTGACTTTATTAGAGGGTCAAGTTTATTACATAGATTTATCCAAGTATGAATTTAATCTAAGTTAATTTTATTTGGGTCCATAAATTATCCATGACATTGACACTTAAGCTTTGTGTTATGGATGTCTTCGTAGTTGAGCATTGAACAACTAGATGGAAGAAGCTACATCAAATGTGGAAATAACATTTAAACTTAATTTTAAACGTTTTAAAGTTTCATTGTGATTTAATATTTGATAAATAATGCTAATGGAATGCGTGGCAGATTCACTTGGGATCATTGCCTTTGTTGTTTCCCCATTTAAACTTAATTTGAAATGTTTTAAAGTCTCATTCTGATTTAAATTTTGATAAACAACGGTAATGGAATGTGTGGGAGACTCGCTTGGGATCTTGTCTTTGTTGTTTCCTAAACAACGATTCTCAACCCTCTAAAAATTTGATTGGAAAAGTTTGGAGTAGCCCTTCAATTGCAAAGTTGCAAAATAATGGTCAATTTCATTATTGAAGGGCCCGATACAAAATTAAATTTATTTTACATGGAAAAACTGTTGTGCTCCTCTATGAAGGGGTAAAATAGGTCCCAAAGGGCATTGAAGGCTTCAAATTGAAGCCTTCTCCACACCCACATAGAAAGGTTTGTTTTTAGATCCCTTGGCCAATCTAAACCATTTTACATAGATAGGTTTGTTTAAAAAAAAATAATCATGTAAGAATCATATTCAACATTGTTTTAACTAAAACAAAACATTCAAGTTTCATGCATAAAACAATTATGCATGTAGACTGCTCGGTGGAGAGAGTTGTTAAATGTATATGAGACCAAATTGATACTAGAAAAAGAGTGGTTTATGGTTACAAATGCAGTGGAGAGATGAAACCATTGCACACAAAGGTGGCACTTTGTAATATCCCAAATTTTGGACCTAACAATTATAGGCATGTGCCTATTGATTATGATGATTATATTGATGTTTATTGTTATATTGGGTCGAAGACCCCACTACATATGAACATGATGATTTGTTTTATATATTGGGCGTAAGCCAATTACTGATGATGTATGTATATGCCTGTTTGTGTTGGGTGTGGACCCTGAAGCACATTATTGATGATATTTTTTGTGTTGAGTGAGGAGCTCTGGAGCACTTGACTGATTAATGATTTGTGTTGAGCGAGAAGCTATGGAGCACATGAGTACTTACCTTTGTGTTGAGCGAGAAGCTCTGGAACACATGCAAAGATAATTGGATGTGTTGGGCATAAGCCCTGGAGCCTTCCATGTTGATGTTGAGCATAAGCTCTAGAGCATTGGATCCTTGGCCATTGTATCCCTAGGTGTATCATACAAGTACATCCTAGCATCAGTGTTGAGCGAAGAGCTCTAGAATTGCACTGAATTGTAACTCCCTGTCAAGGTGTTGAGTATGGGATATGGTAAGCGCTAGGGGTTACTAAAAATAATTTAATAACTTCCAAGTGAAAACGACTCGAGAAAAATATTGATCTCATCATACTTATTTATAAGTGATTAAATGAAATTTCGAATTTCTGTATTCTCATCAAGTACTAAAGAGCTACCATGTTATACGCGGGAAATCCAACATGCAAGGATGTTTAGAGTTTCCTAGCCTAGTAGACCTAAACCATCTACCTACTTGACCTTAATGAAGAAGTGTCATTAAGTCTAGGGATCATGGTATATGATTCCCAAAGACAAATGTTAACAAAGTGCTATATTATTATGTACTTTATACATGGTATGTATAAAGAATTAAATATATTAATAATATAAATAAATGAAAGAAAGAAGAGAAGCTCCATCAATTATTATTTATTATTAAAGATTAATAAATAGTATAATGTCTATGAAAATCCATCTAGGAACTAGTAGAAAGTTCCTAAGTTAAAATATTAATAATTACCCAAAATAATTGAAAAGGGTTAAATCAAGAAACCAAGGTTTCTTGATTTAATTGTCCCTTTGACTGGAAAGTCTTTCTGTAAAGACTCAAGCCAAGGAAAGGCTTGGGGTACTGATTTTATCTGGAGAAATTATTATTCTGCCTATTTTGCTCTCAAGTGATTTCTTGGAGAACTTTTTCCTGCAAGGAAAAGAAGAATTGATTCAGAACTAAATACCAGTTAAGAAACCCTACCCTCGGATATCTAAGATACTTTCATGTTGGATTTTAGCTCGGGGGGATCCAGATTTAAACCAGGAATGGTTCTGGGTCATGGTTGGGTGGAACGTGATAGTTCCCAAGTGATTTGGTCATCAAACCGAGGTCAGATCCGCATTGAATTGTTAATGATGGTTATTTGAGTGTGTAGGTACAGCCATTAACAGAGTTTTGATTACAGGTATGAATCCCTAGACTGTCTATGTTAATTTCTATATTTATTGTTGGTTATGCTAGGTAAATGATTTCAATACCTTTCCTAATCCTATGGGATTGATTTTCTGATTAGAATCTACTAGGGTTTGCATTTCTTAAATATTAACCTTAGACTGCAAAGTTTATCATATGCTGTATATCACCAAGGTTTGTACCTTCAAGTTTGTTTATGTGTTATTTCAATATTGGGATTATGTTTACTGTAAACTAGGTTTTTTTTGTTTTTTTATTTTCTCCTGGTTAAGTATATATTTTGTTCTTAGGATTTATTACTCTGCTGACATATTTCCTTCGTGAGCAGAGGCTTACCTTATATTTCTTTAAAATAAAACTAGTTCAGAAGTACAAGTTACC
>LPNX010634267.1:50466-66092 GCA_001517045.1 Pseudotsuga menziesii
ATCATTAAATACTTTTCAAGGTTTTCCTTATTAAATACAAACTAATATTAAAACATTTCCATTTAAATAAACATCATAAATATCCGAATAGAGAAGATATCGTGACCATTCATGTGGTCCAATACCAAATCTCTGTACTCTTATAAAATCCATAGTCCAAATCACTTCGTCAAGAATCACATCCATTGACATAACTCATGGCTATAAAATAAATACACATTGCTATTTAATATATATTAATCACATATCATTAAACAACTAATAATTAAAACCCTTTTTATGCCAATAGAGGTCGCAACATTGAATCCCATGGATATTTAGACCCAAGGCAAAAGCAGTAATAACAACCATAGTATAATATATTAAACATAAATCCAAATCGTATAACCATACTGCTGGTTATTAAAACAAATAAAAGCCATGGAATAACGTAATGAACATAAATCAACCTTTTATATAATCCATCGTTTATATCTCTACACACGCCACGCTATACAACTAATGTATGCGGGATGAAATTTACAAATACATCAAATGCCATGTAATAAGCAATGCATTCGCTAACAGCGTGGTCGTAAGACCCTAGTCACAAGATGGCCTTGAACAAGATCAATTTAAATACACAGTCCATTAACTATAAACCTACAGTAAGTGTTGGTCACTGTGGGTTTGCAACCCATGGCTTCCCACAGTCCAATTTACATAAGAACCAATAACCATAAACAAAATAATATACAAGCTATCGCATCACTATGGGAAAGGCTCATGCCATTTATGACATGGCCTTTACCCACGCTGTCAAAGTATTTATAATATCCAAGATAACTAACAACATTACACATAGAGCATCTGTTTAGGCGAATGCCTCCCACAAACCCCAGCTCCATTTACATATAGTGCTTAAATAAAAACGCAGAAGGAAATCGTATACACAGTATATCAAATTAACCATTGACGTCATACATATAGAAATAATACATATATCTATTATATAGATATCACCAAGTCTAATACACAGTCACCATTAAAGATGAGTTTGAATCTTATACAGGCGTGCCAATGGGATATGGCACCATTGCAAGCAATGGTGCAACCCATGGCTAAAAGGCCCAAACCAAAATAACGATTTACATAACCAATATTAATTACATAGAGCCAAATGGGCCAAGATTTGATTCATTGATTAACTCCTTAACATTTAAAAACCCAAGTCTGTAATCTTAAGCCAAAGGTGAAATCGAAAACGCTACAACTAAACCCCCAACCAAGAAGCAAGTTAAAACTTAGCTCTGCCCAAAGGGCTGAGAGGTGGCAAGCATAAAGCTTTAATAGTAAGCTTACCATGGCCACTTAGTATCAGTCTTGAGCTAGCAGAAAAACCATAAGCTAGCCCTCCTCACCTCCCATGTCACCTACAAACATAGCAACACGACAAGGTTGAGAAGTATGCAGTGACTAAGCCACGGACCCAACGTAGTGCAGACTCAAAACTAAAACAAAGCTTACCTTCGCCGTGCTGGTTTTTGCCTCCTTCGCAGCACAGAGTCAAGACCTCATTCCTCCTCAAACCCAAATGAAATGCCAAATGCTTCGTGAGCTAAGCCCTAATCTTGGGATGGCCAAAAAACCCAAGAAGCATTAATGGCATAGCTGGTGACCATTATCGAAATGCAAAACCCCCTTCTCCATAGTTCAAACTTCATTGCAACTATTGTGTTATCACTATCCATGAAAAATCTTAAACCTTTCTATCATATGGTTCCACCATAGGTTATATTTGCCACCCCAAAAGCTTAAACGCAGACCTTATAATATTACAAGATTTCATATAAAGGCATAGACCATGTATAGTATGCGCTAACCCTAAGTCATAATATAAGACTTGTATCGCCTAAATATTAAGTTTAAACATGGGGTTTGTTCCCTCAGCTTAAGTGCTTAGAAAACCATGGCATATGGGATATTCCATGGTAAGTATCCTGGTTTTAATAAACTCTAAGTTGAAATCATTTCCAAGATATAATCTATAAACACAATTAAGAGAAATGTTAATACTTATCATTAATTAAACTAAAGTATGATTACATAATGGAATAAAAATATGACATAGGTATTTTAACCATGTTAATAAAATAATGAGAGGAGTAATTTCACCTCGCTAATCTGAGTCCGTAATGAAGCATAATGACGAACAATAGGCATACTTTTAACCAATTTGTTTAAGCTCTCGTCAAAACTCCGTCGTTAGGTATAATCTGGATATAGGGTAAAATAGGTGCCTTAGTTCGATTTGAACTAAGTAAGCCTACGTGTCAAGTAATAATTTACCTCTCAGACCATCATGGGAAAATGAGTCCCGCCACTCCTCCACTTTGTTCCCACAAATAAATTTAAGTCAGAACTTAATAAATAACAAAGTAAACATGCGTTGAAGTAAAGAAGGTTCTGTGCAAATAATTAACACATCGACAGTAATGTCAAACAAGAGAATAATTTAATAAATAGACTTATGACCTCCTAAGTAAAATATACTAATCATAAATGATTGAAATTAAATGACAGAATGTAAGGACAACTTACGAATAGACAACAATACAAATAGGGTACGTATATTCTGCAAGAGTAATAATGTTCCATTCAGGTAGTTTTTACTAGCCTATAATTTTTTTTTTCAATTTTTGGGGACATTACAAGTGGTATTAGAGACCAGTTTCAATAGTAAGAGACCTACGGGTGCACTAAGCTATCACCACATAGAAAATAAAGTATAATATTAAATTTTGGTTTCTAACAAATTTTTCCTGTTATTAAATTTTTTTGCAGTTACAAGAATTTTTACAGGAACAGTTCAGTTTATGAACACTGGGGAAGATAACAACCAACAAGGTAGAATGAATACCCCCACCCCAGAAGGAGAATTGGCAGCGGAGCTGAATTCTGATATTATGAAGACTATACACAGTCTTCAAGCAGAATTGCGAAGTCTCAGAGAAGACAATTTGAACAAAAGGAAAGAACATCAAGCTATAAATGAAGAACTGATAAGAAATATGACAGGAGGCATCTCACAGGGTAAAAACCTACCCAGTCCACAAATGATTCCAAAAGAGAACCTAACCCAAAACGAGCTATTAACCCAAGAGGAGAGGAAAAATAAGAATGCACCCCTGAAGCACCAAAAGGAGATCATCACAGTCCTTCCAGTGATGACTCTCTTTCTCCCCAAAGAAAGAAGCAAAGAAGCAATGACAGTCTTCAGGGGGAGTTTAAAAAAAAAGATCCCTGACCTATGAAGGTGAAGTAAACACCGGGGAGAAGGCTGAAGAATGGCTGCTGGGCATGAGTAAGTGGTTCATAATTATTCAAGTGATATGAAGGCTTGACTTGCCATTTATAACTTAAATGGTAAGGCAGCAAGATGGTGGAGGGATTTAAAACACACCAAGAAAGATGATCTATGGGAAATACGCTGGGATACTTTTCAAAAAATTTTCCAAGAAAAATATATGTCAGAAAGGTTCTTTGACCAAAAAGTGAAAGAGTTTCATGAAATACGTATGGGATCCATGACTATGGATGTGTTTATTAATAGATTTCTAGACTTGCTGCATTATGTACCATACATCAAAGAAGAAAAAGTAATGATACAGTAGTTCCTAGGATGTCTTCCTCCCAGTTTTCGGGACATGATTGAATTTATCATGCCTAAGACTTTGGATACCATGCTGCATAAAGCTAGGCTCTATTATGAGCATGGACAACTTAGGCAGGAAAACCTGAACCGAAACTGAGACAATTCTAAGAACTTCTCTGATAACCACAAACCTCGGTCCAACCCACAACCATACAGAAAGAAAAATAATAGCTTTCAAGTGAACAAGAATTTTAATTGATCTAGTACAAATCCTTATGTACCAGCTGCTAATTTTAAAAAACTAGTAGCAAGTGGAGCCAATGCTACCCCGCTACAAATCAAGTGATGGAAATGCAGCCGGTCTCATTATGCTCGAGATTGTAAGAACAAGACTGGTGGGGTCTTGCACAACTTACAAGAAGAACCAATTGTCAAGGACATAGCTGGAATACCCTAGATCTATGCAACAATGGATGTCCGATAGGCAGATCATCAAGCTACGATGGTTGAGATAGAAGGTAAGATATTGAACACTTCTATTTCAATACTTATTGATCCTGGTGCTTGCCGGAGCTATGTTTTTCCTAAAATTGTTGATGAATGAAAACTAGGAAAAGTAAAACATGAAAAACCTTGGCTGGTTCACTTAGCCACAGGTACGAAACGGAAGGTTTCAGAAATTGTCAAAGAATGTGAGGTAAACTTGAATGGTTTTCTTATGAAAGTACATCCTACCTTTAGGATCGTACGGTGTACTTATCGGCATGGACTGGCTGGAAAAACACCATGTCATGCTTGATTATTTGCACAGGTTTATCTTGTGTACTGATAGCCTAGGGAACCAAGAGAAGGTTTAAGGCATTCCAAATAAAGTTTCTGTAAGACAAATATCTTCCTTACAAGCAAAGAAATGCGTTAGGAAAGGCTGCAAATTGTTTGCAGTAAACATCCAAGACATAGATTTTGATAGGAAACAACGCATAGAAGAATTCCCCATTTCTCGAAGAATTCAAGGATGTGTTTATAGAGGAAATCCACGGATTACCTTCGAAACGAGACCTAGAATTTTCCATCGAACTGACCCCAAGATCAGTTCCAGCCTCCAAATCCCCTTACCGCATGAGTGCACCTGAGTTGATGGAACTCAAACTGTAGTTGCAGGAGTTGATATAGAAAGGGTATATCTGACCCAGTGCGTCCCCGTGGGTAGCACTAATATTGTTCGTAAAGAAGAAAGGCGATACGATGCAGATGTGCATCGATTATCGTTAATTGAACAAAATTACTATCAAGAACCATTACCCACTCCCTAGGATCGTCGACTTGTTCGATCAGGTGGGAGGAGCCAAAATATTTTCAAATATTGACCTACGATCTGGGCACCATCAGGTACGGATTTTCGATGAGGATATTCACAAAACTGCCTTTCAAACAAGGTACGGGAACTACGAGTTTGTAGTGATGCCATTTGGGTTGACTAATGCACCCACAATTTTTATGTGTATGATGAACAACATATTCAGTAGGTATCTGGATAAGTTCATCTTAGTCTTTATAGATGACATACTAGTTTATTCAAAGAATAAATAAGAACACGAAGAACACCTTCGCATAGTACTACAAGTGTTGAGAGAACACCAGCTTTACGCTAAGTTTAGGTAATGTGATTTTTACAAACCGCAGATACAGTATCTAGGTCACATTATCTCTGAGACAGGGATAGCTGTGGACCCGAAAAAGATTAAAGCCATAAAGGATTGGCCTACCCCTACTAGTGTCACTTACATTATGTCATTTCTGGGATTAGCCGGATATTATCGAAAGTTCATTTAGAACTTCTTGAGAATCACTTGCCCCATGAACGCTTTGTAGAAGAAAGCAAGTAAGTTCTTATGGACCGTTGAGTGTGAAGAAAGCTTTCAAAAGCTTAAGCAACTTTTAATGACTGCATCAGTGTTACGAATTGCGGACCCCGATGGGGATTTCATTGTTTTCACGGATGCAAGCAAGGAAGGACTTGGAGGATTCCTCTTGCAAAATGATCACACGATCTATTATGAGTTGCAGAAGTTAAAAGAGCATGAGCATAATTACCCTACACATGATCTTGAGTTAGTTTCCATCATCCATGCTTTGAGGATGTGGAGGCACTACCTCATGGGAAGGAAATTGCTTCTGAAGATAGACAATATGAGTTTGAAGTATTTATTTGATCAAATAAATATGAATGCGAGGCAAGCTAGATGGTTGGCTTTCCTCAGCGAGTACCATTTCGAGCTCAAGCACATTAAGGGCAAGGAGAATAACGTTGCTGATGATTCAAGCCAACAAACTCATATGGTTTATGAGGTGACCTTGAGTCAAATTGATGCAGATTTGCATGAGAGGATTAGAGCAGCCAACGGACTTGACCCCTTTTATTCCAGAGATCCTCAAGAAATTCCAGGAGGACAGGTTGTTTCAACAACAAAAAGAATACAAGGTAGATGAATCCAGACTGCTATGGTCCAAGGATTGCTTGTATGTTCCAGAAGGAGGGGACCTTTGATCCAACATCCTCACAGAATTTCATCGGGCACCCAGGATATCAAAAGATGATATCCGCTGTCAAGAGACACTTTTTTTGGCCTAAGTTAAAGGCCGACATTGCAATGTTTATTGCAAAATGTCAGGAATGCTAGCCAGTCAAAGCTGAGCATTAGCATCCTGTGGGATTATTGCAGCCATTGCCCATTCTGAAATGGAAGTGGGAGGTCATTAGTATGGAATTTATCACCGGTTTACCGAAAAGTAAGAAGCAAAATGATTCTATTTTTGTGGTAATCGACAATTTGTCGAAGGCATCACACTTCATCCCTATGAAGTCAACCTACAAGGCCGTGAACATTGCTGATATATTCTTGAAAGAGGTATTTAGATTGCATGGGATACCCAAGGAAATTATCTCAGATCGAGATGTTAAGTTTACAGGAAATTTCTGGATATCTTTATTCTCTGGATTGGAGATGCAGTTGAACTTTAGCACTGCATATCACTCGCAGAGAGATGGGAAGACATAGATGGTAAACCAAATTGTTGAGGATATGCTCCGAATGTATGTCATGAACAATCCTATGAAGTGGGAGGATTACTTGCACCTCGCAGAGTTTGCGTATAACAATGGTTATCAGACTTCCGCCAAGATGAGTCCTTTTGAGGTGCTCTACAGTTCAAAGTGTAGAACACTGGTTACTTGGGATAGCTCGGTCGATCATCTCATGTTAAGGTCTGATTTGTTGATGGACTTGGAATAGTTGGTTACCAAGGTCCAGGTGAACCATAAAGAAGCACAAGACCGCTAGAAAAGTTACCCGGGTTGGAAAAGAAAAGATAAGGACTTTCAAATAGGTGATTATGTTTACTTGAAAGTAAAATCCAAACGAAGCTCATTGAGCTTAGGTAGGTGCGGTAAGTTAGCACCTAGATTTTGTGGACCTTTTGAAATACTGTCCAAGAAAGGGTGAGTGGCTTATGAACTAGCATTTCCTGCACATGTAAGAGTCCACAATATTTTCCATGCATCTTTGTTAAAGAAATATGTTTATGATACTAAACATGTTGTTGATTGGTCCCTATTATAGGTGGAACTTAAAAGGGAGTTTTCCCTTAATCCTACTCATATATTGGACAAGAGAGAGGTGCAGCTTCGGAAATGCACCGTGGTCTAATTGAAAGTGCAGTGGAAGCACTTTGAGGCTGATGAAGCTACTTAGGAGAACGAGGCCACCATGAGAAAGGCTTACCCCGCCTTGTTTCATGATATCGTTTCGAGTCCCTAGAACACCAGGGACGGTGTTTTTCTAAGCGGGGAGGGATGTAATATCCTAAATTTTGGACCTAACTCTTATAGGGATGTTCCTATTGATTATGATGATTATCTTGATGTTTATTGTTATATTGGGTCGAAGACCCCATTGCATATGAACATAATTATTTGTTTTATATATTGGGCGTAAGCTAATTTTTGATGATGTATGTATATGCTTGTTTGTGTTGGGCGTGGACCCTGAAGCACATGATTGATGAGATGTTTTGTGTTGAGAGAGGAGCTATGGAGCACTTGAGTGATTGATGATTTGTGTTGAGCGAGAATCTCTGGAGCACATGAGTATAGTACCTTTGTGTTGAGCAAGAAGCTTTAGAACACATGAAAAGATAATTGGATGTGTTGGGCATAAGCCTTGGAGCCTTCCATGTTGATGTTGAGCATAAGCTATGGAGCATCGGATCCTTAGCCATTGTATCCCTAGGTGTATCGTACAAGTACATCCTAGCATTAGTGTTTAGCGAAGAGCTCTGGAATTGCACTAAATTGTAACTCCCTGTTAAGGCGTTGAGTATGGGATCTGTTAAGCGCTAGGGGTTACTGAAAATAATTTAATAACTTTCGAGTGAAAACCATTGGAGAAAAATATTGATATCATCATACTTATTTATAAGTGAATACATGAAATTTCTAATTTATGTATTCTCATCAAGTATTGAGGAGCTACCACGTTATACGAGGGAAATCCAACATGCAAGGATGTTTAGAGTTTCCTAGCCTAGTAGACCTAAGCCATCTACCTACTTGACCTTAATGAAGAAGTGTCATTAAGTCTAGGGATCATGGTATATGATTCCCAAAGACAAATAACAAAGTGCTATATTATTATGTAATTTATACATAGTATGTATAAAGAATTAAATATATTAATAATATAAATAAATGAAAGAAAGAAGAGAAGCTCCATCAATTACTATTTATTATTAAAGATTAATAAATAGTATAATGTCTATGAAAGTCCAACTAAGAACTAGTAGAAAGTTTCTAAGTTAAAATATTAATAATTACCCAAAGTAATTGAAAAGGGTTAAATCAAGAAACTAAGGTTTCTTGATTTAACTGTCCCTTTGACTGAAAATTCTGTCTATAAAGAATCAAGCCAAGGAAAGGCTTGGGTTCTGATTTTATTTGGGGAAATTATTATTCTACCTATTATGCTCTCAAGTGATTTTCTTGGAGAACTTTTTCCTGCAAGGAAAATGAGAATTGATTCAAAACTGAATACCAGTTAGGAAACCCTACCCTAGGAGCTCTAAGCTACTTGCATGTTGGATTCCAGCTCGGGGGGATCCATATTTAAACCAGGAATGGTTCTGCGTCATGGTTGGGTGGAACGTGATAGTTCGCAAGTGATTTGGTCATCAAACAAGGTCAGATCTGCATTGAATTGTTAATGCTGGTTATTTGAGTGTGTAGGTTCAATCATTAACATAGATTCAATTAAAGATATGAAGCCCTAGACTGTCTATGTTAATTTCTAGATTTATTGATGGTTATTCTAGGAAAATGATTTCAATACCTTTACTAACCCTATGGGATTGATTTTCTGATTAGAATATGCTAGGGTTTGCATTTCTTAAATATTAACCTTAGACTACAAATTTTATCATATGCTGTATATCACCAGGGTTTGTACCTTCAAAGTTTGTTTCTGTGTTATTTCAATACTGGGATTATGTTTGCTGTAAACTAGTTTTTTTTTTTGGTTAAGTATATATATTTTGTTCTTAGGATTATTACTCTGCTGACATATTTCCTTTGTCAGCAAAGGCTTACCATAGATTTCTTTACAAGAAAACTAGTTCAGAAGTACAAGTTAACTATACATATTGTATATATATATATATGGGATGATGCACAATCATGGACTCCTTTAAAGACACTTTAGATGCCACATAATATTGGAATAAATGGAAAACTCTAACTTTAGGTGAAAATTAGGGGTACTTCCCTAACTTATTTGAAGATGAAGTAAAAAGAGAAAAGATAGGAAATTGAATCAGCTTTCATAATATATAGCATTTATGCAGAGAAAATGTGTTTAAATGATTATAAAATTAGTTTCCGTGAACGTGGGTTTTCAAATTTTCAGCACATCTTAACATATATGTTTGTGCGGGTGCAACAATATATGAGGTAAATGATGTCAATTTGGGATAAAATCTTGCAGACATATAAAAGACATATGGGCCTAGTGAAACACTATTTATTAAAATTTTTTCATGAATTATTATTTTTTATTATTAATTATTGAAGTCACAAAAGCTTGAAATTAAAACCTTATGTGCGGGTGCAACACTTTAGGGTCAAAAATTAATGAAATCCTTGATTTCTAAATATAAGATCGTAGAGCTTGATCTCGTCTAGTGCACCATATAGTTTTATTGGGAAATTGTGATGGAAATCAAAAGTTATATAACAAACAATCGATGTATGTATTTTTGAAAATTGACGTGTGTCATTTAGAAAAATAATTATAAATAAATAAAACATATTTTTGAAGGAAAAAATTACATATTCAGAATTGTAAGATCGTACTCTACCATATCCTATATTTTCATAAAAAAATATTGTGTATGTCATAGCAAAACACGCCATCTAAACTGAGCATATTGATAGAGTTCTAAAAGACAAGCAATAGCATTGGTTTATTTGTCCTAGCTAATAGGTTCGGTAGTCCGAAGCTATTTCCAAACCTAATGCCAAACCTTATTCTTGCCAATTATTTTAATTTTAAAATAACGCATATGCGTTATAGCTTATTCATATCGCATATGCGATATAACGCATATGCGATATGATAAATCTATAACGCATATGCGTTTTGTCTTAGCTAATTTGGTACGACTGTAAAAATAGTAATGGCATCCTTATCCCATTATAATACCATTTAGACAACAATATGATGGACACAAATAATTCCTCTTTTTAACGGTGAATGAAGCCATGGGCTGTGCATCCAAGAAAATAGGGCTGTGCATCATCATCATCATCCTCATTCTCCTCCTCCTCATCATAGTCATCATCCTCCTCATCATCCTCATCCTCCTCCTCATCATCATAGTCATCATCCTCCTCATCATCACCATCATTGTTCATCATCATCTTCATCATCACCCTCATCCTCCTCCTCATCATCATCATCACCCTCCTCCTCCTCCTCCTCCTCCTCCTCATCACCCTCATCCTCATCATCCTCATCACCCTCCTCCTCCTCCTCCTCACCCTCATCCTCATCCTCATCATCATCATCACCCTCATCCTCATCAGCATCATCATGGTCATCATCATCATCTTCTTCATCGTCACCCTCATCCTCATCCTCATCATCATCCTCATCATCATCATCACCCTCATCCTCCTCCTCCTCCTCATCATCACCCTCATCCTCATCATCATCATCATGGTCATCATCATCATCATCATCATCATCATTGTCATCATCATCCTCATCCTCTTCCTCCTCCTCCTCATCATCACCCTCATCCTCATCAGCATCATCATGGTCATAATCATCATCATCATCACCCTCGTCCTCGTCATCATCATCCTCATCCTCCTCCTCCTCCTCCTCCTCCTCATCACCCTCATCCTCATCAGCTTCATCATGGTCATCATCATCATCATCGTCATCATCCTCATCCTCATCCTCATCATCCTCATCCTCATCCTCATCCTCATCATCGTCAACCTCATCATCATCATCATCACCACCACCCTCATCCTCATCATCATCACCATCATCATCACCATCATCATCACCCTCATCGTCACCATCATCATCATCATCATCATCATCACCATCCTCCTCCTCCTCCTCCTCGTCATCACCATCATCATCCTTATTGTTATAGCTCAGAATGACACATCTCTGCCTGTGACCACTTTCCCATGATTTCGTCGCATGTTGACACTTCCATGACAACACTTCAAAAAAGTCACTGAAAAAAAACCTAACTTGGAGAACCCATATCTTGAGTTTTGTAACTCTGTTTGACCTCATCTCTTCACCATTTGAAAGGTATTTCCGTTCACTAAAACTTTCCAGAAGACACTAAAGTCTGAAAATCCCCAGAAATACCCTAAAAATGAGTTTTTGATGTGTACGCGACTTTCCTTAAGGAAACCCGTGTATGTACACGAGTTGCTATATATAATAGTGTACGCCTTAAATACGCAACTTTCTACACTAAAACCTACGTATACCTCCTAGTGTACACGACTGTTGTTTCTGCAAGCCATGTCTGCCTCCTGAAAATGTCAAAAAAATATGAATTTTGAAATTTGGGTAGTTTGGGTAGTTATGCAACTGACTCCTTCAGTTGTAACTACTTTGTCTTCAACCCTAACTCTTTATTAAACATATAAATAGAGTTAGGGAGGTCCATGAGAGGGGACTTGAATCTTTGCATTGTTATGCTAGAGGATTTGGACCTCTCTTTTCCCACACCTTTGTCCTAGAAGCATTCTCCTTGTGTTACAGAGCTTGGAGGCTGAGTTCCTTGGAGAAGAGAAGCAGCGGAACCAGATCAAGGTTTTGTGAGGTGCCGAACTTGAAGAGAAGGTATACTTGTACTTGTTTTCAAGAATAATAAAGATGTGATGTCCTTCTTCTTCCCAAATCATTGTTCAATGTGTGATTGAATCTCTGTTTATGATTAGATGTTGATGTTAATCAGATTATTATTTCATGTTTATTTGATTATCATTGCCTTATATGTGGTCATAATGGTTTGAGGAAGGTCTAATTTGTTTTGTAGGTTTCTTGGAGCAAGAAGAGCAAGAGAAGCAAGAGAAGGATTGAAGGGCTGCTTGGATCAACCTTCATTTGGCTAAGGTATGAACCATTTTAATCTCTGAATCTTGTTTGTATTTACTTGCAGAACCATTTTGCATCCACCTTTCAACCCTAGTACGTTGATGGACTCTTAAACCCTAGCCATAGGAAACTTTCCTTTACAACACTCATCCTCATCCTCATCCTCATCATCGTCAACCTCATCATCATCATCATTATCACCACCCTCATCCTCATCATCATCACCATCATCATCATCATCATCCTCATCATCCTCATCATCATCACCACCCTCATCCTCATCATCATCATCATCATTGTCATCCTCATCATCATCACCACCCTCATCCTCATCATCATCATCATCATAGTCATCCTCCTCCTCCTCATCATCAACATCATCATCAACATCATCATCATCATCATCATCATTGTCATCATCATCACCATCCTCCTCCTCATCATCATTATCATCCTCATCCTCATCCTCCTCCTCCTCCTCCTCATCATCACCCTCATCCTCATCCTCATCATCATGGTCATCATCGTCATCATCATCACCCTCATCCTCATCATCATCATCATGGTCATCATTGTCATCATCATCACCCTCATCCTCATCATCATCATCATAGTCATCATCCTTCTCATCATCACCATCATTGTTCATCATCATCTTCATCGTCACCCTCATCCTCATGATCATCACCATCCTCCTCCTCCTCCTCCTCCTCATCACCCTCCTCCTCCTCCTCATCATTATCACCCTCCTCCTCCTCATCATCATCATGGTCATCATCATCATCATCATAATCATTATGGTCATCATCATCATCATCATAATCATCCTCATCCTCATCCTCATCCTCATCCTCATCCTCATCACCCTCATCCTCATCATCCTCATCATAGTCATTATCCTCCTCATCATCACCATCATTGTTCATCATCATCTTAATCCCCATCATCATCATCACCGTCATCCTCATCCTCATCATCATCACCGTCATCCTCATCATCATCATCATGGTCATCATCATCATCATCATAATCCTCATCCTCCTCCTCCTCCTTCTCCTCCTCCTCCTCATCACCCTCATCCTCACCATCATCATCATAGTCATCATCCTCTTCATCATCACCATCCTCCTCCTCCTCTTCCTCATCATCACCATCATCCTCCTCCTCCTCCTCCTCACCATCCTCATCATAACCTTCATCCTCATCATCATCATCATCATCTTCATCCTCCTCCTCCTCCTCCTCATCATCACCCTTATCCTCATTAGCTTCATCATGGTCATCATCATCATCATCATCATCATCACCCTCATCCTCCTCCTCCTCCTCATCATCATAGTCATCATCCTCCTCCTCATCACCATCATTGTTCATCATCATCACTCTCATCCTCATCATCATCACCATCATCACCCTCATCATCATCATCATCATCACCCTCATCCTCCTCCTCCTCCTCCTCCTCATCATCACCCTCATCCTCACCATCATCCTCATCCTCATCATCCTCATCATCATCACCCTCATCCTCATCCTCATCATCATGGTCATCACCATCATCATCATCTTCATTGACACCCTCATCCTCATCATCATCACCACCCTCATCATCATCATCATCATAATAATAATCCTCATCCTCATCATCATCCTCATCACCCTCATCCTCCTCCTCCTCCTCCTCATCACCCTCATCATCATCATCATACACATCCTCCTTCTCATCATCACCATCATTGTTCATCATCATCTTCATCGCCACCATAATCCTCATCATCATCACCATCATCATCATCATGATCATGATCATGGTCATCATCATCATCATCATCATCATCACCCTCATCCTCATCATCATCATCATAGTCATCATCCTCCTCATCATCACTATCATTGTTCATCATCATCTTCATAAGCATAGATAAATGTAAATTGCATATATTCAGTGAGCACTAAATCACATATGCGATATATCCCATATGCACTAAATTGCATATGCGATATATCGCATATGCGTTTTGGAGAACATGTAAAAAACTTGCCCATTCATTAAAAAGCATTGTATCAATATCGCATATGCGATATATCAGAGGTGCGTTATATCACATATGTGATATCTATTTTATACAAAATGTTGGCTGGTGTGCTGTGGGCCAGGTTTACTATATCAAAAGACATAATTCGTCTGAACCCACGCATGGAGAACTGTTCAACATGCAATTTTTTATCATTACTTACATAATTCCATACTCTTGTCACAGTCTTGTACAGGTTTGGGTGGATTTCAATGGGGAATGTACGTAATAGAGGACGAAAGTCAGCAAGGAAGGTGCTTACATCATAAGAAGCAAAAAAGAAAAAAGAAAAAAAGAGGGAAGATTCAAGAAATTGTCAGCATTCATTACATGAGCAAATAGTTCCCATTCCCCCTTAACAGATACCTGGTGTAGAGGCTGAGGAATATAATGCAACATTAAAGGAAGCTAGTTATACGGAAGTTGATATTATTGATCCATTAGTAAACGGACAATCTTGTGAAGAGTTCAATAATTATGTTACTCCCGATGCAAATGTGACTCAGCAACAACCATGTTCGGTGGTTCAATCTCCTAATCGAAGTTGTGAGCCTGTAGTGGATGTAAATGTCACTCCAACATTTCAAATGGCAACAAATTTTGCATCAAAATGAAAGAGAACTCCTAAATGAATACAAATGGATGAGAGCGGATTGACTTCCATGGAAGGTAAGGTGGCTAAATGTACTATCCTTCGTCATTGTTCTCAAATAATGAAACAATATTTTGATAACAAATCCGAAGCCGGTAAATGCCAATTGTTTTTAGCTTTGCTTAAATCTAGAAATATGGCAACTGTTAGAAAAAATTCAGGCATAACAACAATGAAGAATATCGAATCAAGTAATCACATTGTTAAATTTCTTGCTGCTGCATTCACATCGATTGGTAGAAAAACTTGTTCACAAGACTGTAATGTGGCTCGTCGTGTATTGGCTGAATCAATTGTATGTAGATCCACAAGACAACGTCGTTTACTTAAATGCACATAAAAAATTGTGCCTTTACATCCAAAGACACTTAAAAAATATTCAGTAAGAAGAGACAAACTTGATGTAAAGGGACAAATGGAAACATTATGGGCATTTAGTGGTAGGTTTCCCCGCAAAGACATGAAGTTAGTCGAAGCAATGAAGGGCCTAGTGCAAACATTTTGGCATGATAACACTAGGCCTTCTTCTAACATGAAGGATGTGTTAAAACATTGTAGGGGTTCTAGAAACACTGAACCTC
>LPNX010634283.1:12017-28089 GCA_001517045.1 Pseudotsuga menziesii
TCATTTTCATCATCACCATCATCACCATTCATTGCATTGCCATCATAATCATCAGCAATGTCGTCATTGCCATTATCCTCATCATCATCATCATAATCGTCATCATCATCATCATTGTCATCATTCTCCTCATTATCAACAACATTATCATCATCATCATAACCATCCTCAATATCATAATCATTATCCTCATTTTCATCTTCAACATCTGGGTGTAAAACTGGATGCAAAAGTGGATAAAAACATGGATGCAAAAAATGATGCAAACATGGATGCAACAAAAGTAGGTGCAAAAGTGGGCGCATAATGGGGTGCACCAAAAATGGATGCAAAAGGTGATGCAAAAGTGGATGCAATCATGGAAGCAAAACATGATGAAAAAATTGGCGCAAAAATGGATACAACCATGGATGTAAAATTGGATACAAAATTGGATGTGAAAGTGGATGCAACAAAAGTAGATGCAAAACCAGATGAAAAAGTAATTGCAACACCCAACGCAAAACCCGATGCAAAAGTGGATGCAAAAAGGGATGCAATCACTGATGTAAAATTAGATGCAAAAAAAGATGCAAATGTAGATGCAAAAGTTGAAGCAAAAGTGGGTGTAAAAGTAAGTGCAAAATTGGGTATGAATTGGGATGCAAAAAAAGTGGATGCAAATGTGGATGCAATAGTATATGCAAAAAAAGACGTAAACATGGATGCAAAAAGGGATGAAAACATGGG
Source organism: Pseudotsuga menziesii (assembly GCA_001517045.1). NCBI lineage: Eukaryota > Viridiplantae > Streptophyta > Pinopsida > Pinales > Pinaceae > Pseudotsuga > Pseudotsuga menziesii. The sequence continues at coordinate 12,747 of LPNX010634283.1, forward strand.
AGCAAAAGTGGACGAAAAAATGGATGCAAAAGTGGATGCAAAAATGGCTGAAACAAAATGAGATGCAAAACTAGACTCAAAATAGGATGTAAACTTTGATGCAAAACTTGGCGCACGAAGGGATGCAAAAAAAGAAGTAGAAGTGGATGCAAAAGTGGATGTAAAAAAGGATGCAAAAGTGGATGAAAACAAGGGCGTAAAAGTTGATGCAAACATGGGCGTAAAAGGGGGCGCAACAAGAGTAGATGTACAAACTAGGCGCAAAATTAGGTGCAAAACTAGGCTCAAAACTTGTCGCAAAACCTGATGCAAAACCTGGCGCATAACTAGGTGCAAAACCCGGTGCAAATTACGCCGCAATTTGCACCAGATTTAGAAAAAGGACGCAAAAAATGCCTAAAATAGCACCAACCCATGAAATTGCGCCATTTTGTCCAAAAAATGAAGAAAAATACATTGAAAGATAGTCTAGACGCAAAAAAGGATGCAAAAAGAGATGCTAAATCCAGTTTTTGTTGTAGTGTTACCCAGTATGACTTGACATGACTTGTTTACATAATTGATCCTCCCGATTGGAACATCGGGGCATGACAATATGACTCAATTACATTATAGATACATCCTGGAATAAAAATCGGGTTACAATACATAAGATACATGGATGAATACATTCCAAAGTTACAAATACATCAACACAACTTAGGTTGCTACATAATGTACTACAATGCATGGTTATCAGAATATAACACAAATTCTCTAGGAATCAAATAATGTTTCCAATACTTCATTGCTTTAACAATAGAATAGAACTCCTTGGAATAGGATGAATACTTCTGCTTTTCATCATTCAACTTCTCACTGAAATATGGTATAGACCTATCCTTTTGACTGAGCATCGCTCTGATTTCTACTCCAATGGCATCACACTTTACATGGAAAGGGTGTTTGAAGTATGGTAACTTCAATACTAGTTGTTCAATGATCTTATTCTTCAAGAACCAAAAACTCCTTTCATCCTCTACTTTCCATTGAAATGAAAGTCTATACTTCTAAATTTTCTTGACAATAGATGCAAAACTACCATTGAAATTATTTATAAATTTCCTATAAAAACTTGCCAATCCATGAAAAATTCTTACCTCAAATATTTTCCTAGGTGAAGGCCAATCAATGATTGCTTGCACCTTTTCTGGATCCATCTTCAACCCATCTCTTGAGATAAAAAAACCTAAATATACTAGCTCTGGCATCATAAATGTACACTTCTTCACATTTACCAGCAACTTTTCTTGTTGCATCCTCTCTAAAACATATCGTAGATGCTTCAGATGCTCTTCTTCTATTTGGATGAAAATAAAAATGTCATCAAGGTAAGTTATCACAAACCTACCAATGAAATCTCTCAAGAATTCATTCATCAATATCATAAAAGTGCTTGGTGCTTAGGACAATCCAAATGGCATGACCAACCACTCATACAACCCATCATTTTTCTTAAAGGTTGTCTTCCACTCTTCTCCTTCTCTGATTCTGATCTGATGATACCCACTCTTCAAATCTAGTTTTGAAAAGAACATTTCCCCACTTATGCAATCCATCATGTCATCCATCCTTGGTAATGGAAACCTATATCTAATAGTAATATTGTTAATTGTTCTGGAGTCAGTACACATCCTCCACTCGTCATCCTTATTTGGTGTCAGTACTGCTGGTACTGCACATGGACTCAGACTCTTCCAGACCAATCCTTTATCCAACAATTATTGGACCTGTCTCCTCACTTCTTCATTCTCTTAAGGTGTCAACCTATACGCTGCCTTGTTTGGTAAACTGGCTCCTAGAATAAAATCAATTTGATGGTTTATATCCCTCCTTGGTGGTAAATCATTGGGTAAATCATCCACCACAATGACGCTAAACTCACTCAGCATCTCCTGAATATTTTCAAGTAGATCTTTCACATTACTCTTCATTGTCACCACTCTTGGTTTTCATACCATGACATAGTTCAACTCTTCCTTCTCAATCTATTGAAAATATTCTTTTCCTGACAACATTAGGACTTTGGGTGCTGACTGTCCTGTCGTGCCACTTTCTTGTAAAGGGTGAAGTACATGTCTTATCCCATTCTTCTCAAAACTATGATAGTTACTCCTACCATCATGAATCACTTTCTTATCAAATTGATATTTTCTTCAGAACAATATATGACAAACGTCCATGGGCATAACATCACACAAAATATTGTCCTTATATGGACCTATTTGGAAATCAACTTCACACTTCTTACTTACCAGGATTTGATGTCCTTTATGTAACCAATATACCTTGTATGGAACATGATGCTTGGTCCTCTTTAAACTTAGCTTCTCCACCATCTCTGTGTAGAAATTCTAAAGCCTTGATGGCATAAGCAATTTCATAAATAGGCTAAGGATCTAGGCACACAATTAATCTCACATAGAATTGTAGAGAATTAACATAGGGAGAGAAGAAGAAGAATTAATGAACACACATTAATGAATGATCAATAAATGATAATTGATGTTATTACATAGGTAATACATCCTTATAAAAGAAAAATAAGTTGCTAGAAGACAACTCAAGCTAGCTCATAAAGCAGGCTTACTAATTATGATAAACCCCATAGTTGGCTAAAGCACTTTCCCAATCTACCAAGCACCTCACGAAATAGAAATAGCATGAGTGAGTGAAGGAAAGACTTGATAATCCTAGAATATGGAGAGAAAATAATGGAGGATGGGTTGGCAACAAAAGCTGCCAATTTCCTAGTTGACTAGCTTTACCTTATCCACAGAAAAATAGGATAAAGCAGAAAAAACATAATAAAGTAGAATCTGCTATAAATAATTGTTACTAATTATGGATGGACATAAAGTGGTCAAGATCAACCCAGAATTAGAAATAAATCATTCCTAGGATATAGATGGAAAGTGTTGACTCTAAGGTGCAAGTGGATGCCAACTATCTAAGCTAGTGGGTAGGAAATTAATCAAATAATGATTAATTATTTATGAGTGGGTTTATTATATTCCAAAAACCCCCTTTAATCCTGACTTTATGATGATATCCCTGAACTAATCAGAAATATCTATCCATACAGGGCCCATCAATAAATCTATGGTCACCCTTTTACAATTTATCGTGTCCAAAGAAATGAGGAAAGAGGCAAAAACTAAAGGTGAAAATCCTCCCTCAAGAAAGGACATGAAAAGCAATACCAAAAATGTTGAACTGCTGGTCTTGCTGCTGATCCAAAATAAATGCTGATGTCTGGAGGAATCTTCTTCTTAGGAAGAAGATAAATCTGCTCACCTGGATCAAGGACAACTCTAGGATGGAAACTAGGACCATGTAGAACAACTAAGATCCATATATGTGAAGGAAATACTGAAGGATCTTGAGACTTGTAATCAGCTCTATTATCCACTAATTTTGCACTTAGTTGGATTACCTGAGGAGCCGCTGGTTGAAAGACTTGTTCAAAGTTTGATTCCAGTGTATCAGTTGATCCGTCTTCATGTCTAGCCAATATTGGCTAGCCAACTTTTTATTTGAATAATTTTGACCATGGCCCCACGGGGTTTGTAATAAATGTTCTAGTAGGGTATTTTTTGAGTGGTTCAGTCTCTTGAGATGTAGAATCTCAAATAAGGTATTCCAAGGAGTTTTTTACCCCTAACAATTATGCTTTGCCTTCAGCCGAGTATAATTGGCGAGGTTTTCTCCTGCTTCCTCCAAAGCTGGAATGCCCGATGTTGAATTCTGGGCCTTGGGGGGTTATTAGAGCCCAACTGAGTGTTATAAACCTACTAGAAATTATTTAGGTAGTTCATGGTCATGTCCTAAGTCATCTGGACACATTAAAAAAAAATTGAAATTTTTTTTTTCGAACGAGGAAAAAATTATTTTTTTTAAATTTTTAATTTTTGATTACTTTTCCTAAGTTTTTTGGGTTAATTTTTCCATAAATTAAATGGAAAAAACCCGTTCGGGGTAAGTTGGTCATCCGGACTCCGAATTCAGTGATTGAAAGCTCTAACCTTAAGAAAAAAATCATTTTTGATCAGCCAGCCAGTCAGAACCAACTTTCAGATCGACAATCGGACACATAATGCCTTTTTTCTCAAAAAAGTCAGTTTTGAGTAAAGAAATGAATTTTTATTAAAAAATGATTATTTTGGAGAAAAATAAAAATCTCCAAATTAATCCAAATTCAGTAAAATAAAAGGCTAAATGAGAGTTATCATAACTCAACTTCAGCCATCATTAAGAGAGCAATTAATTTATTATCAGTGAGCAGACATGTCATCTCCAGCTAAAGAATGAGATGGAGAGCACTCATTGGTCCGGTGATTTGATCAAGGTGAAGACTGAAGCTGACACCATCAATAGGCTTCCTAAACCTGGTAGTGGCTCCTCCAGGCCTAACAAAGTAGGTTTCCATACCTAGCAGGCAGCTTTCCTATGCAGCAGGATGCCTCCTTCAATAGCTCATGCCCCTCTCTCTCCTGAGGGATCCTTCCAGACGTGTGGGCTCATCTGTGGATGGATTTCATTGTTTAGGGTTGGAGTGGGGGAACCTTGCTTGGGTGGAGGCCTCCCCTCACTCTCGGTTCTCCGATTTAGGTTTGGCATCTCTATTTGGTGGCTAGACTGGTTAGGGTTTGAGGATTGGTTTTAAGGTTTTAGCACTCTCTCATTGTACAAATAGAGGCTCTTTTAGCTCTATTCGGATGGATTTTTGTGTAGAGAAACTCTGGTGAAACTTTTGTAATTGCTTGTTGCTTCTATACAACCATTGGAATAAAATCAAGGCTTTGGAGGCTCATGTGGTGTGATTCTTTGGATGATTGCACTTGACGGATGAGGTGATGTTGTTTTAATGCTTTTCTTTCTTGTATATTTGAGATTATGATGTTATGCTTTAGAAGGCTTCTATAAGCACATAAGAACAGGTATTTGCGGTTTTCAAGTTAGTTGTTTATTGATTTACTTTTAGAACTTAAAAAAGAGCATTGTTTTATTTAGTTATAGTTCATTCCCTTCTTTATTTCAATCTGTGAACAATACATGATCTAATCTTTTGTATGGCAAGTCTACGAGTGTTATTTTGTAGATCCTTCCATCTAACCAAGCAGAAGTTCGAGCTCAGCTGCATCTTCTTCTCTTGGAGTCAAGTACACTTTTCCGGTAATTACATGCTTCACAAGATCCAAGTGCTTTAAAAAAGATCCACAGGTTTGACCATTCTCTCCTTACTTTTATTCATCTTTCAAATTAAAAATATTTATTTTCTTGGGATTAGGGCATGTTTGGGCTAAAGTGAATAATCATTCACTTAGACTTTGCCACGGTTGGCTGCCTTATGCTTTATTTTCAACCTTTTAGGATTTTTATTTGCAGCCTTTCCTTCCCTTAGTTCACTATCCACTTTTTCCCACTTTTTGCCCTTTTGGACAGCCCTCTTTTGCCTCCTTTTTCCACTTTTTGCAGCCCCTTTCCATCCTTTTCTTCAACCATCTTTTGGGCTGTACTTTCAGCCTTTTTCACCCTCATTTTGCAGCCCTCTTTCTCACTTAGTTTCCAGCCTTCTTTGACTTGCCTTTTGCTCTCTTTCCACCCCTTTTTCACCCCTCTTGCCTTGCCTTTTTCTTGCCTCTTTTCTTCCTTCTTCTTGGTGAGTTTGGGTAAGTGTTTTTGGCTAGTTTATAGATTAAATTTCAAGTTATTTTTTATAAACTAATATCATAACAAGTGTGTGTCTAGAGCTCTTAGATTGCAGATACGTGAAGGAGAACTCAAAGGCCACAAACGAACAAGGAGTGCAAAAAAGAACAAAAAGACTGCTATCCCTCTTCTTTCATCCCCTTCTTTCCCCGTTCTTCCAAGAAGCAAAGAATACATCATTATTGTAAAAGATTAATAAAAAGAGCTGAGTGGGAGCAAGTCTCCTTCCTTTTCTACTTCCCCTATTTTGGGGAAGTCTGTCTTGTGTTCATTTTCATGATTTACTTAGTATAGTTTTCCTTAAGCAATTAGTTTAGTTCTTTGATTAGACTTTGTTTCATTCTTACTAATTGCTAGATTCATCATTGCTTGTTGGTATCTTGTCATAAATTATTAAATAATAAGAAGAACTAAAATATCTTGAATCTCACCATAAGGTGGATCAAGAGTTCTCTCTGTCAGAGAGTTTTAATCAACCACCGTTCATATTAATTGTTATGTTTGTTTAATCAAATCATCCATAAGTAAGACTCTTGAACTTGTAGAAACACAATTCAAGAGCACTCTCTATCGGAGAGCATCTTAGGTTTACACAACCCCTACATTAGTATCATCTAGATTATCTAAGTCTCTTGAACCACTATCATAAGATGAGGTCAAAAGCACTCTCTGTCGGAGATTTTTAATTAATTAACTTAATAAAATTCACAACTCACACCCCTTTAATTAATTAACCCTCCTCCCTCCTTGCCGGAGTATGCTCTAACCAATCCTAGATCGGAGTACCCAGAAACGACACTGGATCTTTAAACCGCGCAAGAGTAACCTAATAACACTTAAACACCCCGTAACCAATGCACCGACGTTGTAGGATTATTCCAAAGTACTTCCTAGTAGAGGCGCCGAAACCTCCCGCTGCCATAGATTCTCAGCTAGCTGGTCACTTGACAATATAATTGTTGGGGTGCGCGCCTTAATAGTCACTAATTTTGGTAACTCCACAGATTTTGTGGAAGCTTGTAAGTGGAGTTGTGACTCAAATTAGTCTCAGGGGTGTCGAGGTTGAGTCAAAGCCCTCTTTTTTGTAATTGTCCATAAAATTCGGGTGTAAGCCCATGATTTTGTAATAGTCCACTTGTATAAATAGGAACTCATGTAAATATGTCAAGAGAATCTAATGAAATGAGGATCATCTGATGCGAAGAAGATAGATCTATTTTTGGGTTTTAAGGTCAAGTCCCAGCTGTGTGCATGGACGACCTCTACAGCTGTGTGCGCAGAGGGTTTTGTAAGGAAAGGAACTGCAGCTAAGTGCACAGCTTAGAGATTGTAAGAAAGGAACTGCAGCTAAGTACGCAGTTAGATTTGAAGGGCGGATATGCTGTTGAGTGCATAGATCCGACTGTTGTTTTGAAGAAGTGGAATAAAAGCGTAGTTTTTTGGATGTAGCCCCTACACTAGGGGTGAACCATGTTATATCTTGTGATGTGGTTCTTTTGTGTTTTTTCTGTTATGGTTTTATTTTATGCATTGATAAGTAGATAATTGATAAAGTAAGATAACTGTTAACCTTAACTTCGCTGTGAATTCCCAGTTAAGGGTTAAGCAAGAAATGTCTTTTGTCTAACTAAGAAGCTACTTAAGTAAATATTGAAGCTCTGTTTGGTATAAATATTTGTTGTTAAGGATAAAGGTACAATAATATCCTTCTTTTGCTTGCAGAAACCTGGTTCTGCGGCATCCCATAGCTGTTTCGGGTGAGACTACAGCCTGTTCGCAGGTTGTTGCCGAAAGGGCCAACACTGTGGATCTGTTTGTTGGTGCGAAGTTAATGGTATAAAACCCGGGTCTGCCCTATAGCACAACAAATTGGTTCCATTGCTAGTTGAACTCAGTATCTTCTCAAGAGGGATTTACGTTGTACCTGAAAGGCTATGTTTTGGAGGCCCTCAGTAAAATAAATCGGTGATTGGGTTGAAGCTACCTATCAGAAATTTGCTGAGCAAGAAAATAAGGATCCTCGTCGTAGCTCAGACGAATTCTTACAAAGGTACATTTTTGCTGATATTTATGAAATTTTCTTTGGTAGTATCCACATAGAATTGCACCAGTGATTATCCAGGTTGATAGAGCGAAGGATGAACTTCCAAGAAGATCAGTTTCCTGACTGGACCCCAGCAAGAGTTAATATATTGAAAAGAATGAATAATGTGATATCATGCATTGTTGATTTCTAGACAACGCGAACCCTTGAAGCTTTTGTGACAGAATTCACCATTGACACAAGTACCTCTTTTAGCAAAGCTGAAAGGAATTTCTTCAAAGGACCAAGGGGTAAGTACCTAAATTCATTTAGTTTTCAAATTAAAATGCTCTTGGCTGAGAAGGGAATATTGCTTATAGAATCCGATTGCTAGAATTATTTTTACTAAGGCTATGTTTGGAAGTGAAAGTAACTTCGACGAGCAAAGTGGTTTCCTGCGAAGTGGTAAAAGATACAAGAGAAACCTAGAATCCTATACCCTAGGTTAGAATACCGAGTATACGCCAGAAGACCCTGAATTTGAAGAAAACCCTTTTGTTAGAAATCCTCCTATCACCCCGCAGCGAAGATCTGCTACCCCTGGGAACCCGTCACAGTATGATAGTAACACTAGCCCGAGTATTCCGGTCGCAGTTCAGTCTACCCTAGTAAGTTATCCCCCCCCTCGGTTCACTATGGCCCATATGACTGATGATATCAAGCTCCCAATTTTCAAAGGAACTAGATCAGAGGATCCAGAACAGTTTTGGTTTTTATGCGAAGCTGTGTGGATAGCTAAGAACATTTTGGATCAAGATGTAAGAAGAGCGCAGCTGGTCACTTCTTTTAGAGACCGAGCCTTGACTTGGTTTATGAAGTTTTTCATTAATCAGAACCATGTCTTTCCTGATATTAAAGAAGCAATGATTAAAGAGTTTAAGAAGCCTAAATCAGAATCACAGTGTATAATTGAATTGAAAGATATTCAGCAGAGACGAGGTGAATCAGTTTGGGACTTTGATCAGAGGTTCAAAGTTCTGCTAGATCAGGTTAGTTTCACTATTGGACCAGTACAACATAAAGAATGGTTCATTGCAACCTTATTACCTCATACTAGCACGCCACTCATGCAACAAAAGGTTGTTGATCAGCAAGAAGCTTTGGAGATTTCCATGAAACTAGAAACAGCTCCTGTCGCAGATAATTCTGGCATAGCACAAATTCAAGCGCAGTTAGCCGAAATGGCTTTGGAGTTGCGCGACATGGAAAAAGAGAAGTATATTCATGAAGAGGTGTGGTGTACACGCTGTAGGACAAAAGTTCATGACAAGGAACAATGCCCTGCGCTAAGAAATTACCTTAATACTGGTGCGCCGAACCCATTTAACCCTAATGTGTTATATTGTGAGATTTGTAGAACAACTGGCCAGCATCGACCTGAAGACTACTATTTGCTACAAAGATATGTGCAAGTCCCTAAGAATCCCTACTGTAGGTTCTGTAAGTCAGTGGGACACAATGAAGAGGAATGTCACAGTTTTGACCTTATGCGAGAGCGAACATATGATGCTTATAGGGTACAAAACGATGCACAAGGCAATGATGGATATGGTTACCGTGGTAATACATCAGGTCAAGGTGCTTTTGGAGGTCGTGGTTAGGGTGGTATGCCTGGAAGAGGTCGAGGCCAGGTTGTGTGCTAGAACTGTAACCGGGCATGTCATCTAGCTAGAGACTGTCGAAACCCAACTACGACATGTCGATATTGCCGAGCAGAAGATCATGTCATTGAGAAATGCCCGTAGTTGATAGCAAAGATACAAGAAAAAAATAGCGCTCCTCCTTAGAATATTCAGATGATTACTATGGAGCAAAGACCTATCCCAGCTATTAACGTTGTCACAAGGAGTGGAGCTATGACACAAGTGCAGCATAAGGAGAAACAGCTTGACGAGGCTTGGGTTCATAAGACCCTAGAGAAAGTGCCAACCTTCGATGTGGATAGAGAAAAAGAAACCTTTATGGAAGCCAAAAAATACTTTGTTGACCCGAGCACAGCAGTAGCACCTGTGCAGTAGCATCAACAACAGTCGTAGCCTCAAGAAGCTTCGACAGAGAAAGTAAGTACACTGTCGACATTTTTACAGAGTTGTATGAAGCTCTTACGAAATCATAATGCTTTAAATGATTTATAGAAATTTATTGCTTCTTGTGAACCTCCGCAAAGCTCTGGTAAAGAAAAAACTGTCAATAGAGTTATAAGAACTGGAAAAGAATTGAGATTGCATGCTTAGATAGGAGAGTATGACATGACTGATATCATTTTAGACCTGGGATCAGAAGTCAATGTCTTAACTAAGAAGACATGGGAACAAATGGGAAAACCCACCCTTGAATGGTCCCCTATACAGTTGAGATTATCCAATCAGCAGAAGATTGTGCCCCTAGGAAGATTCTCTAGCATCCCAATAGACATTGATGGAGTCAGTACCTTAGCAGATTTTGAAGTCATTGAGATAATTGATGATAGCAACCCCTATCTATCCTTGCTAGGAATTGAATGGGCAATAGAGAATTCTGCAGTAATTAATATTAAGAATAGACAGATGACTTTTGAAGGAAAAGGCTTGAGAGTCATAGTCCCCTTAGACCCTTCTCAAGGAGAAAGGTACACAGAGCCAGTCAGAGATGAGGATCAGGATGTTTTGGACCACATCTACAACATCACAGCTAAAGAGGAAGACTATGTTAACCCTACTACTGAAGGTATAATGGGTTGGAAGTGTGATAGTTCTTGCATGACTGATTCAGATGAAGGCCTAGAGAATTAGAAGCATAGACTTTATGAGCTACATGGAAATCGGTGTGCAAGAGTTACCAAGTCTCTCAGATGGCTTGGCTCATAGACAAGGGTCTTACCTATTTTTAATGGCTTGACAGACCCTGAAGAGTTTATTTTTCAATTCTCAGAGCAGGTACCAGATTCACGAAAAATGGAAACTCTAGATTCAATATTTAGAGCCACAGCTACTAGATGGTGGAATAGTCATAAGAAGTATATTCAGAGTTGGGAAGCTTGTCGAAAGTTTCTTCACCTCAGATTCGCGGATCAACCTCAGGAGGTGCGAAGCAGGTTTAATGGTCAGAATAGCCCTCAAGAACATTTGGAACAATGTTATGATGCATGGAAGCATGTCCTTCATGAAGAATGGGTACATCGGTTTGTGCACACCCTGGAACCTATAGAGGTGGAGCTTCGCCAGGGTACTGTAAGTTGGGATAGTCTTGTTGATAGTTTTGTGCTGACATTTTCTACTAATGAGGCTTGTCCCTCTTTGGATGCAGCTGTTAGGATAATCCACACTAAGGTGTTTGATGGTAAAGAAACAGCTAAGTACCAACCTGATTGGAAAGAACAAGAAGCTAATGCAGTAGAATGCTATAACCTCGCAATTGATGAGGATGATGACCCACGTAACATAATCATTCCTAATTCAGAAGGACACTGCAAAGTACATGGACCAGTAGTTGAAGCACCAGAAGTGACTCAGCCCTTAAAGACGAGGCAAGTAAACATTGGGTTAGAAGAAATGCCTAAGTATGCTACTATTGGAGATTATTGGGATGAAGAAACGGTAAGCAAAGTGACCTAACTTCTCCATAAGTATCAGGACCTATTCCCGACGAAGTTCTTAGAAATGAAAGGTATCCTTGGTGATATAGGAGTAATAAAAATCCCTTTGAAACCTGATGCGAAGCCTATGAAGTAGTGCCCTTATAGGTCGAACCCTAAGTATAAAGAAAAATTTAGGGTGGAGCTAGATAAGATGCTCGCAGCAGGAATCATTGAGCCTTTCGAAGAGTTAGAATGGGTCAGCCCCATGGTGGTACAAGAAAAGAAGACCAAGGGAGAAATCTAAATCTGTGTTGATCTTAGGAAGCTGAATGATGCCTGCTTGCATGATCCGTTCCCTACTCCCTTTAGAGATGAAGTTTTAGACAATGTCGGAGGTTAAGAAGTGTATTCTTTCATTGATGGATTTTTAGGTTACCATCAGATCAGAATTGCTCTAGAGGATCGACATAAAACAACCTTCGCTACAGAAATGGGATCGTTTCAGTATACAGTTATGCCTTTTGGATTGAAGAATGCACCTGCTATGTTTTCCAGGGTAGTCATATCTGCATTTAAGGAATTCATTCATAAGTTCCTGGAAGTTTACTTTGATGATTGGTCTATCTTTGGCTTATTGAAAGATCATATAGCTAGCTTAAGGCTTATGCTGGATAAGTGCAGATAGCATCAGATTTCATTGAACCTGAAGAAGTGTATCTTTTGTGCACCTTTTGGAACTCTGCTAGGTCACATTGTTTGCAAGCAAGGATTGATGGTGGATCCTGTGAAGATAGCCATCATTGTGAACCTGCCACCTCTGAAGTCTGTTAAGCAACTTCCCACTACACTTGGTCATACTAGATATTACAGGAAATTCATCAAAGGATATGCTCAGATTACAACCCCTATGGAAAAGCAATTGAAGAAAGATATTAAGTTTGAATGGACACCTAAGTGTCAAGAAATCTTGGATATTTTGAAAGAAAATATGGTAGCTGCCCCTATCCTAGTATTCCCTGACTAGAATAAGGAGTTTCATGTTCATGTCGATGCATCTTGCATTGCTTTAGGTGTAGTATTGGCTCAGTCAGGTGAAGGTAATATTTATCACCCTATTGCTTTTGCAAGTAGAAAATTTTCCACAGCAGAAAAGAATTATACTACGACAGAACGAGAAGGTCTAGCTATGGTTTATGCCTTGCAGAAGTTTCGACACTATCTATTAGGATTACATTTTAAGATGTTCACTGACCATTCTGCTTTGAAGTATTTGGTTAACAAGCCTGTTTTAGGTGGAAGGATATGCAGATGGCTGATTTTGTTTTAGGAGTATGACTTTGAGATCATAGTTAAGCCTGGAAGACTTAACCTAGGGCCTGACCACTTGTCGAGGCTTGAGTCAGAAGAAGAACCCACTAGCTTGGACGAAGGTCTTCCTGATGCCCAGTTGTTTTCCATCTAGATGGTTGATGACTATTTTCAGGATATTGTTCAGTACTTATCTACAGGTTTCCCACCCCCTGAGATGACGACACAGCAGAAGAAGCAGCTGGTGGTCAGAGCAGCTGACTTTACCTTGATAGCGGGACAGTTATATAAGATGGGACCAGATGAAATATTATGCAGATGTGTCCTAGAACACGAAAATCCATTGATCTTGGCTGAGGCACATTCAGGAGCAGCAGGAGGTCATTATGCAGGAAAAGCTACAGCTCAAAAGATTTTGACATCAAGATTGTGGTGGCCTACAATTCATAAGGATGCAAGAGAGTATTTCCACAACTGCGATATCTGTCAAAGGACAGGAAAACCATCCAGGAGGGATGAGATGCCTTTGGTTCCATACGTAACTTTACAAGCATTTGAAAAATGGGCTATTGATTTTGTAGGACCAATCAATCCCCCTGCAAAGAAATCTGGAGCAAGATACATTATTGTAGCAACTAATTACCTTACTCGTTGGACCGAATCTCAGCCAATCAAGAACTGTAGCACTGCTATAGCTGCGAAGTTCATCTTTGATAATATCTTGTCAAGATTTGGGTGTCCTAAAGTTCTTATGAGTGATCAAGGATCACATTTCCTAAATAAGACTATTGAAGCATTGACCGAAGAATTTCAAGTATATCATCAGAAGAGTACTGCCTACCATCCTCAAGCAAATGGAACTGTCGAAGCCTTTAACAAGATCCTGGATCATGCCTTGACGAAGGTTTGCAATGTTAACAGAAATGATTGGGATCTTAGAATTCCAGCAGTACTATGGGCTTATAGAACCACTTGCAAGAAGTTGACAGGCCATACACCTTTTAGGCTGGTCTATGGAAAAGAAGCAGTTATGCCCATGGAGTACATTGTTCCTAGCCTTAGAATATCTACCTTCATAGAGATGGATGACCCAGCCATGTTGAAAGAAAGGCTGGCAAATATTCTAGAACTAGAGGAAGACAGATTCATTGCAGGTTTTCAGCACCAAGTACAGAAAGCTAGAGAAAAAGTGTCGCATGATAGACACATTAAGAAAAAGCAATTCCAGATTGGTGATCTTGTGCTCTTGTACGACAGTAAGTTCATGAAGTTCCCAGGTAAATTCAAAACACATTGGAAAGGACCATACATAGTTCAGGAAGTTACCAACGGTGGTGCAGTCCAGTTAGCTAAATTGAATGGAGAAATTTTACCTTCCATGGTGAATGGAAGTAGGTTAAAGAAGTACAGGGACAAGTCGGGACCCCCTAATCAGAAGTAATAGCAAGAAGGATAGTATAAGTACCAAGAATAGTTGGAATTGGGTACTAGACTATAACAAAGTTGTTCTCAAAGCTACAAAGTGTTGAAGACTGTCAAAGTTCGAAGGTTGAAGTTTGGTTGACGCTTGGGTCAGGATGGGTCGAAGGTCAATATTGTGTCAAAGGTACTCATTGAGGCGAAGCTAAAGTTAGTGGTTATGTCAAAGAAGAAAGGTGTGTCGCAACCTAAAATGTGACTAATGGTACAAACTAGACTAAGCGGCGCCAGCACGTGCACTGCCTTAACAGCCTTTAATGACGAGATCCTGGGAAAATCTAGCGCCATGTGGACAGGATTTACCACCGCTCCAACAGATTTGGTGTCATTCATACACCATCATGACAGATTTTGTCACAGGATTCTATAGGAAGCCACACAGGCCTGTGACTCCTGCATTGCGTATTTCTTTGATTTTATAGTTAGCACTATGTCCAATGATCGTGAAGTCCAGGAATTGTTACGAGAGATCAGGGAGAGAGGTCTGCATAACCTTATGAGAAATCCACCCTGCGAGGAGACATCCCCAGTGCCGAAGTAGCCAATGCAGATACGATCAACTAGAAATAAATTTAAGGCAGAAGTTCACTCTAAGCGGAATGAAGAAAGGCACAAGCCCTCAGGAAAGACTCCGGAGGATCCCATGGTGTATCCTCCTGGCTTAGCGGAATGGAGACATGCTGTTTGTCTTATGCAAAAGTACATTGGCATGCAATCACAGGAGCCCTGTCTGCTAAGGACCCAAAGTTGTGGATGGTCAAATGTTCGATAGGAAATGAACGGGAGGCAGTTCGAGGGATGGAGTCGCTGATAGATTTATAAGGCTCAATCATTCCCATGGCCATCATAAATATTATGAAGGGAGACAGCAGCACAAGGAACATCGGTATTCTGCTAAGAATGAAATGATGAAGGATTAAGCAAGCTGCGGCCGTGTTAGAAGTAGCAGAAAGGATGACGATGATGACATGCATATAAGAAAGCAGGAGGGCAGGAAAATTAAAGTGGATGGTTACAGAGATGCAGACAGATACAGATCCTAACAGAGTATGTAAATAAGGAGCAAGTTGTAGAAATTTAGGCCTGCAGTAGATTAATTTCACCCACAACAATTAACAATTGATTATGCAAAATTATCAACAATGGAGACTGAATATGGAGCTGTA
>LPNX010634283.1:32774-62664 GCA_001517045.1 Pseudotsuga menziesii
TAGCTAAAGATAACATTCTACCACCAAACAAGCAGCTGAGTGTCCCGGGACGGGACACTAGTGAGTCTTAGGGGCCTGTTGGGGCGCGCGCCTTAACGGTCACTAATTTTGGTAACTCCACGGTTTTTGTGGAAGATTGTAAGTGGAGTTGTGACTCAAAATAGTCTTAGGGGTGTCGGGGTTGAGTCAAAGCCCTCTTTTTTTTAATTGTCCATAAAATTCGGGTGTAAGCCCATGATTTTGTAATAGTGCACTTGTATAAATAGGCACTCATGTAAATATGTCAAGAGCATCTAATGAGATGAGGATCATCTGATGTGAAGAAGATAGATCTATTTTTGGGTTTTAAGGTCAAGTCCTAGCTGTGTGTGTGGACGACCTCTACAGCTATGTGCGCAGAGGGTTTTGTAAGGAAAGGAACTGCAGCTAAGTGTGTAGCTTAGAGATTGTAAGAAAGGAACTACAACTAAGTGCTCAGTTAGATTTGAAGGGCAGATCTGCTGCTGAGTGCGCAGATCAGACTGTTGTTTTGAAGAAGTGGAATAAAAGCGCAGTTTTGTGGACATAGCCCCTACACTGGGAGTGAACCACCTTATATCTTATGTTGTGGTTCTTTTGTGTTGTTTCTGTTATGGTTTTATTTTATGCATTGATAAGTAGATAATTGATAAAGTAAGATAACTGTTAACCTTAACTTCGCTGTGAATTCCCAGTTAAGGGTTAAGAAAGAAACGTCTTTTATCTAACTGCGAAGCTACTTAAGTAAATATTGAAGCTCTGTTTGCTATAAATATTTGTTGTTAAGGATAAAGGTATAGTAATATCCCTCTTCTGCTTGCAAAAACCTGGTTCTACGTCACCCCATAGTTGTTTCGGGTGAGACTGTAGCCTGTTCGCAGGTTGTTGCCGAAAGGGCCAACACTGTGGGTCTGTTTGTTGGTGTGAAGTTAATGGTATAAAACCCGGGTCTGCCCTATAGCCCAAAAATCATCCTAGGATACTGGGTGGGCCCGACATGTCTTCAACAGAGGCAACTTAGAAGAGTCTCCTAGCTTTGATAAACCTTTTTGTTGACACCCTAAAGCAATACCACCATTAAAACCTCTTAAAAATTACCAAAAGCACTCGCAAAACCTAACATTCACTGGCATCTTTTGGGATTCACATATTTCTAAACATGAAGCATCTTCGATAATTTTGCTCCATAGGCACCGGTTCCATCTTTTAGCATTGTTGATAATCTGGGCCATTTGTCCATTGAATGTTTGATTATAAGTCATCTCTGTGAATGCTTTATTTATTTTCATGAATTGCTCAAATATTTGTCTATATTTTAATTCCAGTGATAACAACATGGATTGCTTTGTCTTGTGCTCAATTCATCATATTAATCATCTAAAATCACAGAAACTCCTAAACAACACCGATATGCATCTAAAAACATTTAAAACTTAACTTAAACATTGATCCATAGAAAACTCTTTGTTAGGGACTACCCCCCTTGGCTTCGTTAGGAGTTAGCCTAAATGGAGGAGCTAGGAGTAGGTGACAGTACCTAGTTATGTGCTTTCCCCCAAGGTTACACCTCTCCCACTTTCTCAAGTAAGGAGATAGCTTTCAAAATATTTCTGCTACTGGTGTGCAATCGGCGGACAACATCTTTTGGTGCCATTACCGGGGACAAATCTTTTTGTTCCTGGACGACCTTTGTTTCTTTTAGTTTTTACCTTTTTTCCCTTTTTGGTAGATTTTTAGTCCAATCACTCTCCAAAATTTGACTTAAGTCCACCTGGCGACTCCAGTGTCAGTTAACACCTCAAGGTATTCTACTAGAAGAAACTCTATAGGTTTGGTCGATTTCATCCCTGACCCCGAAAAGTTCATTAGGAGGAGATTAAACAAACTATCTTCTCACGGGATCCTTGCAGAACTTGGATTTGAGTCTGTTTCAGACATCCACATTTTATTTCCTGAAAACACTAATACCACTGTTTCTGACATAATGGGCGAGTATTTTACTCAGCTTGACTTTTCTCAGATAGCAGGTCAACCCCACCGTCTTCCCAAGAAAGCTGTCAAGAAGCTCCCGATGTATACAGGCACTGATGTCATTACCTCTGCCACGAACCTCAGGAATTTTTCTAGGTGTATCAATGCTTATGTCAATGATCCATTCAGCCAACATGATGACGCGCATATGAGGTTATTTGCTCTATCTCTGGATGGAAAGGTGGGCGACTGGTATAGCAAATTACCAGACAATTCCTTTAATAGTCTAGCATCTTTCAAAACTTATTTCACCAACAAGTTCGGTGAAAAGAAAGAACCTTGGCATCAACTTGCATCCTTGACCAACATAAAGAAGAAAGACACAGAAACAATGGACAAGTTCAATACTAGGTTCATGGAATTATCAAATGCCATCCCTACTGAGTATGCCCCAACTAAACCAACCATCCTGGTCTATTACATTGAGGCACTTAGTGGCAAAATGCAGTACCAGTGTAACACCCCGGTTTTGACCCTGATGCATTAGATGTGTATGATGTATATATTGTAATGATCATGGTGCAGAGCTAAAGTCCAAGGCCCCACCATTGATTGGTTATGCTATGTTTTGGATTTAAATTGTCATCGATGGTATATCGGGGCATGCGACATACATATTGCATTTTGTCATCATGTAAATATGCATCTTTAATTAAATAACCTGACCAGCTATGCTCACCACAACTAAAATGAGAAGGGGCATGATTTTCACAAGGATAAGGGTGGGGAAATTGTCAAACCTTGAGCCATGAGGGAAAAAGCCATGTGTCATCTTCCCTTGTTTTATCCAAACACCACAATTAATAACTGTTGTTGTTAGTTGGGGCAGTTATGGCTGGGAGTGGAGTGTGGCAGGACTGTCAGTCCTTTCCCACACACACACTCCACCAGTGGATTGAACCTCAAGATGGGAAGAATAATGACTATGCCCTTCATTCATTCTCTCCACTACGCATTATCTCCATGGTCTTCTCATTCCTCACAATTGTCTGTTCATCCACGCGCAAAGGCGGAGCTATTCATCCTCACACAAGGACCATTGTCTGTTCGTTGTTCTCACACACAGGATTTTTCCTAGTTTTGACTCACACAGCGAGCTAAGAGTCGTGCTCTTCCATCCAAAATTTTCCTATGAAGGGCCATTCACATTTTCAGCTGTATACTCTCCTTACAGACTGGTATGGTCGTGTAATCTCCCCCTCATTTTAATGTTGAGATTGGAACTATTGTTCTTCCCGTGAGTTATGGTCATCGCCGTCCTCCTCAAGATTTGTTTTGTTGCTGTGGTCTCCCTTACGTGGTGATTGTTGTGGTCTTCTTTACATTTTGGGGACGGGAGTCTGATCATTTCACGCACAGGTTGGAAGTCTGCATTTTTCTCTTCCTCGGTGTGGTCTATGTATGTTTTCTCGGTGACTTTGTTGCCCAGGACGGGCTATGGTTTTTCCCTTGTTGTGAGCTGTGTTCGCTGATATGTTTGGGACTGTATAATTCACTTGGGAGTTATTTTCCCTGTTAAGCTGCAACAGCTGATTGATTGCATGTGTGCAATGGTTGGTCTTCGGAATGTGTTGGGAGTAGGGATGGGGGCTTGGTTTGCTTGATAAACCTGGTGACTGGAAACCACATAGACAGGGCTATAGGGTTGGCTTTCTTCTCCACAACCCCTGAATATCACTGGAAGGGAATGCAGGGCCTGAGGGACTATGTAGCAGAGAAGGGAATGATTCCTTGTGTTGGGTGTGTGTGGGTGTGTTAGAAGCTAGGATAGTTCTGGTGTAGGTGTTCTTGGCTCTGTAATGAGCTCACCAGCTTAGCATTGAGCCTTTCCCCAACTCCTTAATGGCCTGATAAACCTAACCATGTTGGCTTGGTTTTCTTGTTGATGGCCTGGTAAACCCAACTGTGTTAGCTTTGCTATGTTTTGTGTATCCTTGTCTATGTGTAACCCTACTTGTTCCCCTATTCCTTGGAGAATCATGCCCAGCTCGGGGGTGGCAACATTGCTAAGAGATTTAGGAGCATTCTAGCCTATGGTTGGGTGGAACGTTACAGTGACGTGGCTGGTTGCAGAACAAGTTCTTCATAAGATAAGTGATCTTGTCCATTTTAATTTTGCAATCCTATTTAATGTTAATGATTATGATGGACATGTTGAATGAATGCTTGTATGAATGTATGTTTCTTTCGTTGTGTATGATAAGCAATTGCATATGTGCATGTCCTACTTCAATGCATTGCACTTCATAATTTTTATGAATTCACATGTCCATGGGGCTGGTAGCCTAGATGGTTAACTCCATGGTAGTGTCCTCTTCGCCAGTCGAAGGGTCAGGGACGTGACAACTAGATCAGAGACAAGGAGCCTGCTAACTTGCTCTAGGCTCAGAAGATGGCAATCAAGATTGATCTGAACATGCAGTCATCTAGTGAATATAACCTCCATGGTTATTCAAGGTCTTCAACTCCATTGAAAATCAATGAAACAAAAGACAAGTATCCTTTATCAGCTATGAAGGATACTTATGAAAAAAAAATGATGGAGATGAAGAAAAATATGGAGGAGGCAGAGCAGAAACACTTAGCATAGTTAAAAGAAATTCAAAATAGGGTGATCACAATGGAAAGAAATCAAACTCACTCCACTCCTAGAACCTTTCCTACCAAGCCAACTTGGCAAAGAAATCCTCCCAACCATGAGTAGAGGCCTCCCCATTAGCTAGAGGCCGCTAACATGGTTGTGCAGTATAAGCCATTTTGTAGGGCATGTAAAGACCTTCATGAAGAATATTCTTGTTACTATGCATGCTATGTTCAGGAGCACGGTTTTCCAGAGGGTTGTGGTCCTAAAGCATCATCAAGAGAGCTTGAGTACATAAACTGTGTAGATGACATGCATGATATTTCCAGAGAAAGTTGGAGAGAGACAAAACAATATTCAAGAGATCCTAAATACATTAACACAGTTGGACAACTCCATCCTTTCACCATAGAAGCCCATGGTCAAGTCAAATATTATAGTCAGCAATTGGATGATCTCACTAAAAACTTTAGCACTAATCCTACTAATGAGCATAATGATGATAGTTTGGAAGGTTTACTATCATGTGACCTTTTTTCTGAAGAAGATGACTATGATCATGAGGAGGGATATAGAATTAGATGTGATACAAGTGAGGAATAATCTCTTACATCTGAGATGGATGATAACTTTGAGACTTCAATTAAAAATCCAATCTTAGAAGTTTCATGTGATGATATTCCTCCATGCACTCCTCCGGATGACAAATATTTGGAAAGTTGGGTCCCCTGTGATATCTTTGAAACCCAGCTTTTTGCAGAAGATTGTTTTGAGAAAAATGAGAAGTATAGACAAGGACTTGATACCAATGATGATGCATCTCTCATATCCGACATAGATGGTGATGATGACTATTGGACTTTTATTGAAAATCCAACCTATGCTACCTTTGATAATATTTTTGAGAATCTCATCTATGATATGTCCAGCAAGGGGAGTTGTTATTCTGAGACTTATGAAAGTTATAAGGAAGAGGAGTCAAAGTTTTCATATGATCAGTCAGAATTGTATCTAAGAATCAGTAATAAGGATTTAAAAAAGTTGTGCAATGAAGAATCAGATGGGATACCGCTAGTTGAAGTTTTTTCTCAGCCATTGTCTTCACATATAGATGTTCCTTATGTTTTGAAGCACCTTGGGGCTTATACAACAAGTTATTATTTGATAAGCCTTGATGATCAGCATGATGGAGTAGTTGACCTACTGCATTATCTCGATTTGTATATCAGTGCTATCTAGTCATGGATAGAAGCAACCTGCATGAGCATCTATCAGTTTGGGAAGAAGTTTGATGACATTATTCATGCCTATGATTCCATGTCCAGCCTTCCCATTCTGGATCATCACACAGGTTTGCATTTTCTGAAAATTATGTCCTTACTTTGGCTGGTAACCGAAGACAAGGAAAAACCTTTTTATATTAATAAAATGCTTAGGTGGCTACACTGGATTTATGATTACACATAACCATTTTTATTTCCATGCTTATAGTAGGAAAATAGGATCCTTAAAGTGAGCATTTACTGTAGCATTTTTCATTCTGTACTTAGGAATAAAAAAAAATTTCAGTTAAGTGTTGTCATTCCTTTGAATAAATAAACTTTTGGATCATTGGCTCTTTTTCATAAAACTTTTCCTACTAAGGTTTTTTGTCAAGTTGAGATGTTTTTACAGGATGATGAAACCAAAGATTCCGGTGTTCTCGTATGCTCTCCTTGCATAAGAGACTAGATTGAGCACACATCCCACAGTTGGAGTTAGATGTTATCCACTAATTTTGCACTTGGTTGGATTACTTGAGGAGCCGCCGGTTGACAGACTTGTTCAAAGTCTGATTCCAGTGTATCAGTTGATCCATGTTCATGTCTAGCCAATATTGGCTAACCAGTTTTCATTTGAATAATTTTGACCATGGCCCCACGAGGTTTGTAATAAATGTGCTAGTAGGGTATCTTTTGAGTGGTTTGGTCTCATGAGATGTAGAATATCAAATAAGGTATTCCAAGGAGTTTTTTGCACTTGACAATTATGCTTTTCCTTCAGCTGAGTATAATTGATGAGGTTTTCTCCCGCTTCCTCCATAGCTGGAATGCTTGATGTTGAATTCTGGGCCTTGGGGGGTTATTAGAGCCCAACTGAGTGTTATAAACCTACTAGACATTATTTAGGTAGATCATGGTCATGTCCTAAGTCATCTGGACACATAAAAAATTTCGAAAAAAACTTTTTCGAACGGGGAAAAAATTATTTTTTTTAAAATTTTAAATTTTTGATTACTTTTCCTAAGTTTTTTGGGTTAACTTTTCCATAGATTAAATGGAAAAAACCCGTTCATGGCAATTCAGTCATCCGGACTTTGAATTCAGTGATTGAAATCTCTAACCTTAAGCCAAAACTCATTCTTGATCAGCCAGCTAGTCAGAACCAACTTTTAGATCAACAATCGGACACATAATGCCTTTTTTCTCCAAAAAGTCAGTTTTGAGTAAAGAAATGAATTTTTATTAAAAAATGATTATTTTGGAGAAAAATA
Organism: Pseudotsuga menziesii; assembly: GCA_001517045.1. Lineage (NCBI taxonomy): Eukaryota > Viridiplantae > Streptophyta > Pinopsida > Pinales > Pinaceae > Pseudotsuga > Pseudotsuga menziesii. The sequence goes on from LPNX010634283.1 coordinate 39,938, forward strand.
AAACTCTCCAAATTAATCCAAATTCAGTAAAATAAAAGGATAAATGACATCTCATGGAGCACTTATGATTATTGGAGTTATCATAACTCAGCTCAGTCATCATTAAGAGAGAAATTAATTCATTATCAGTTAGGAGACATGTCATCTCCAGCTAAAGAATGAGATGGAGAGAACTCATTGGTCCGATGATTTGATAGAGGTGAATACTGAAGCTTACACCATCAGTAGGCTTCCCAAACCTGGCAGTGGCTCCTCCAGACCTAACAAAGTAGGTTTCTAGACCTAGCAGGCAACTTTCCTATGTAGCAGGATGCCTCCTTCAATAGCTCACACCCCTCTCTCTCCTAAGGGCACCTTCCACATGTGTGGGCTCATCTATGGATGGATTTCAGTGTTTAGGGTTGGACTGGGGAAGCCTTGCCTGGGTGGAGGCCTCCCCTCACTCTCGGTTCTCCGATCTAGGTCTGGCATCTTTGTTTGGTGGCCAGGATGGTTAGGGTTTGAGGATTCATTTTAGGGTTTTAGCACTCTCTCATTGTACAAATAGAGGCTCTTTTAGCTCTATTTGGATGGATTTTTGTGTAGAGAAACTCTGGTGAAACTTTTTTAATTGCTTGTTGCTTCTATGGAACCATTGGAATAAAATTAAGGCTTTGGAGGCTCATGTGGTGTGATTCTTTGGATGATTGCACTTGATGGATGAGGCGATGTTGTTTTAATGCTTTTCTTTCTTGTCTATTTGAGATTATGATGTTATGCTTTAGAAGGATTCTGTAAGCACATAAGAACAATTATTTGCGGTTTGCAAGTTAGCTATTTATTGATTTACTTTTAGAACTTAAAAAAGAGCATTGTTTTAGTCAATTATAGTTCATGCCCTTTTTTATTTCATTTTTTGAACAATACATGATCTAATATTTTGTATGGCAAGTCTATGAGTGTTATTTTGTAGATCCTTCCATCCAACCAAGCAGACATTCGAGCTCAACTGCATGTTCTTCTCTTGGAGTCGAGTACACTTTTCCAGTAATTGCATGCTTCATGAGATCCAAGTGCCATAAAAAAGATCCACAGGTTTGACCATTCTCTCCTTACTTTTATTCATCTTTCAAATTAAAAATATTTATTTTCTTGGGATTAGGGCACGTTTGGGCTAAAGTGAACATTCATTCATTTAGCCTTTGCCCCGGTTGGCTGCTCTATGCTTTATTTTCAGCCTTTTAGGCCTTTTATTTGCAGCCTTTCCTTCCCTTAGTTTGCTTTCCACTTTTCCCCACTTTTTTCCCTTTTGGACAGCCCTCTTTTGCCTCCTTTTTCCACTTTTTGCAGCCCCTTTCCATCCTTTTATCCAACCATATTTTGGGCTGTAATTTCAGCCATTTTCACCCTCATTTTGCAGCCCTCTTTCTCTGATTTGGAGCCCTCTTTCTCACTTAGTTTCCAGCCTTATTTTACTTGCTTTTTGCTCTCTTTCCACCCCTCTTTCACCCCTCTTGCCTTGCCTTTTTCTTGCCTCTTTTATTCCTTCTTCTCGGTGAGTTTGGGTAATTTTTTTAGCTAGTTTATAGATTAAATTTCAAGTTATTTTTTATCAACTAATATCATAACAAGTGTGTGTCTAGAGCTCTTAGATTGCAGACAGGTGAAGGAGAACTCAAAGGCCACAAATGAACAAGGAGTGCAAAAAAGAACAAAAAGACTGCTATCCCTCTTCTTTCATCCCCTTCTTTCCCCGTTCTTCCAAGAAGCAAAGAATACATCATCATTGTAAAATATTAATAAAAAGAGCTCAGTGCGAGCAATTATCCTTCCTTTTCTACTTCCCCTATTTTGGGGAAGTGTGTCTTGTGTTCATTTTCATGATTTACTTAGTATAGTTTTTCTTAAGCAATTAGTTTAGTTCTTTGATTAGACTTAGTTTCATTCTTACTAATTTCTAGATTCATCATTGCTTGTTGGTATCTTGTCATAAATTATTAAATCATAAGAAGAACCAAAATCTCTTGAATCTCACCATAAGGTGGATCAAGAGTGCTCTCTGTCAGAGAGTTTTAATCAACCACCTTTCATATTAATTATTGTGTTTGTTTAATCAAATCATCCATAAGTAAGACTCTTGAACTTGTAGAAACACAAGTCAAGAGCACTCTCTATCGAAGAGCATCTCAGTTTTGCACAACCCCTGCATTAGTATCATCTAGATTAGCTAAGTCTCTTAAACCACTTTCATAATACGAGGTCAATAGCACTCTCTGTCAGAGAGTTTTAATTAATTAACTTAAAAAAATTCTCAACTCACACCCCTTTAATTAATTAACCCCCCTCCCTCCTTGCTGGAGTATGCTTTGACCGATCCTAGATCGGAGTACCCATAAATGACACTAGATCTTTAAACCCCACAAGAGTAACCTAATAACACTTAAACACCCCATAACCAATGCACCGGCATTGTAGGGATTCTTACAAATTACTTCCTAGTAGAGGCGTCGAAACCTCCCGATGTCATAGATTCTCAGGCTAGCTAGTCACTTGACAATATCAGCCTGGGATACTGGGTGGGCCCGACATGTCTTCAATAGAGGAAACCTAGAAGAGTCTCCCAGCTTTGATAAACCTTTTTTTTGACACCCTAAAGCAAGACCAACGTTAAAAACTATTAAAAATTACCAAGAGCACTTGCAAAACCTAACATTCACTAGCATCTTGTGGGATTCACATCTTTCTAAACATGAAGCATCTCCAATAATTTTTCTCCATAGGCACTAGTTCCATCTTTTAGCATTGTTGATAATCTGGACCATTTGTCCATTGAATGTTTGATTATAAGTCATATCTGTGAATGCTTTATTTATTGTCGTGAATTGCTCAAATATTTATCTATCTTTTAATTCCAGTGATAGCAACATGGATTGCTTTGTCTTGTACTCAATTCATCATATTAATCATCTAAAATCACAAAAACTCCTAAACAACACCCATCCGCATCTGAAAACATTTAAAACTTAACTTAAACACTGAGCCATAGAAAACTCTTTGTTAGGGACTACTCCCCTTGGATTCATTAGGAGTTATCCTAAACGGAGGAGCTAGGAGTAGGTGACAGTACCTAGCTCTGTGCTTTCCCCCAAGATCACACCTCTCCCACTTTCTCAAGTGAGGAGACAGCTTTTGGAAGATTTATGCCGCTGGTGTGCAATCGACGGACAACAAGCTCCAAGATGATGAGATGACATGAACTTTGAACCAATAGAGATGAAATGAGCTCCAGATGGGTAAAATAACTATCCAAGCGAATGTATAATGTCTTCATATTCATTTACACAGAGAGGATGTGTGCAAGTGATCTTGTAGGAACATAGAGAAGGCATAGGATCAAAGAGTACGAATGCATAGGATTCATGGGTTGATATAGCTTCCAAAGAATCCAAGAGATCACATATAAGCACAACAGTAGACTGATGGGAATATACTGGAAAGGAATCCTTTATGGTAGAAGAATGTGAGGAAAGGTAGCAATGTTCAAAATCTTCAAGGAGGCTCTAAGAATGAGTGCCAAGAACAAAGGAGGAGCTCCAGAAGCACATGTGATCAAGTATGGTAAGTGAACAAATACTAAAAGGACTTGATTTGGCTAAAGAAACATCCTGGAAGTCACTGGGTTGCAAACCATTAAGGAGAGAGGCATGCACAAAGTGTGAGAGGTTTGGCATATGGATCTCAGAATCCATGATAGAATACAAAGAGAACATTGAATGTGTGAGTGAATCATCAATAGCAATAGCATCTCCATTAGTCACTTCTTTTTCATCAACAACTTCATAAGAAGATGAATTAATATATTCTACTTCAAGAGACACAGAAAAAGATGGCTCTTCAATATTTGCTTCTTGATTGAAAGAGGAAGCATTTGAATCAAAGAGAGTAGTAGCAACAAGAACTATATGAGAAACTTCTTCTTCATGATCAACTTCATCAGAGACTATAGAGGCTGAGACATTTTGAGAGAGAGAAATCATTAAGGATCTAGAGGCACTTTCCACATAGCTAGAAGGATCCTCATTGTCCTTTCCCAAAACTGTATCCAATGTTATCCATAGATCTTTTGGGTATTCAGCAGAATCAATAAGGTAGCACATGCTTGGAGAGATAGCTAGACGAATAGTTCCAATTGCTCTATCACAGTCATTCAACCAGTCACTTGTCTCTTCATAAGACTCTTCACTAGCTATAATAGATATCTCCTAGATACATTGTCTCTTTAGATATGAAATTATCTTCAATTTCCACTCTTAATAGCTTGTCAATGGAGAAAGAAGAGGAACTGGTAGTCTTGAATCCATTCGAAGTTTAACTTGCAAAATAAACCTGCAAATATGAAAAGGAGGATTAATTAATGAACTCTCAAAGATCTAATATCATGTAGAGCTTTGATATCCTCAGCTCTGATACCATGTAGAAATTCTAAAGCCTTGATGGCATAAGGAATTTCATAAACAAGATAAGGATCTAGGCACACAATTAACCTATGATAGAATTGTAGAGAATTAGCATAAGGAGAGAAGAAGAAGAATTAATGAACACACATTAATGAATGATTAATAAATGATAATTGATATTATTACATAGGTAATAAATCCTTATAGAGGAGAAATTAGTTTCTAGAAGACAACTCAAGCTAGCTCATAAAGAAGGCTTACTAATTATGATAAACCCCATAGTTGGCTAAAGCACTTTATCAATCTACCAAGCACCTCACAAATTAGAAATAGAATCTGTGAGTGATTATGAGTGAAGGAAAGACTTTCTAATCCTAGAATATGGAGAGAAAATAATGGAGGATGGGTTGGGAACAAAAGCTATCAGTTTCCTTGTTGACTAGCTTTACCTTATGCACAGAAAAGCAGGATAAAACAGAAAAAGAAGAATAAAGCAGAATCTGCTATAAAGCATTGTTACTAATTTTGGATGGCCATAAAGTGGTCAAGATCAACCTAGAATAAAAAATAAATCATTCCTAGGATATATATGGCAAGTGTTGACTCTAAGGTGCAAGTGGATGCCAGCTATCTAAGCTAGTGTGTAGGAAATTAATCAAATAATGATTAATTATTTTATGAGTGGGTTTATTATATTCCAACACTCAGTTGAAATAAGATTGTTAGTGCTCCCACTGTCAATGACCATATTACAACACTTCCCTTGGACTTTACATGTGGTCCTAAATAAATATTTTCTTTGAGCAGGCTCTACTTGCTCCTTCTCATGCTTCAATAAGACCTTATTCATCATCAAAGCCTCTCCTGTCTCTCGAAAAATATTTGAAACTATCGACTATTATTTCTGCTTCTCATTCTGAGATACATAGGCTCCTCTCTATCCTATGTATTCCTTCCATGGACATTCAAATGATTTATTCCCCAACTGGTTGCATTTTTAGCACCTATAGATAGTTCCTTTGCCTCTTTCTCCACCTCTATGTCCTTGGTAAGGTTCTCTTTTTCTAGAGTCGCCTCCTATACCAGGCTTCTCTTTTTAGTTAGATTTAATGGACTCTCCCCTCTGTGCTCCAAATATTACTCTTCTAGCTACTTGTTCTCTTCCTATGGTTGAATCTCAACCTCTATTGAAGCTCTGCTTCCTCGCTACCTTTTCTGCTGCCCTTAAGGCACATTGATATTCCTCCTCCATTATTCTAAGTGATATCATGACGATCTCATCTTCGATATCCATCCTTAGACCATTAACATATCTAGCAGTCTTTTATTGCTACCTCTTCCACATATCCTTCCCTTAGGTTTACTTTGTAGAACTATTCAGTGTACTCTCTCACTGTTAATAATATTTTTCTAAGGTTCTATACATGTCTATACATAATTAACTAGTAATCTATGGGCAAGAACTTATCCCTCATCTTTGCTACCATCCTATCCTAGCTCTTTATCAATAACTTATTATTCCTCCTTCTTTCTACTTACACACTATCCTACCACAAGGATTCATGCCCTTTCAACCTTGTCATAGTCAATCTGAATTTCTTGTCTTATTCAACATCATCATACTCGAAGTAATTATCCATCTCACTGATCTGGTTAATGAGATCCTCAGCAATGAGACTTCCATCATAGGTAGACAACTCAGGTTTCAACCTTGAAGTTTCTCCTAGAATCAATCTAAAATACCTTAGCTTAGGTTTTTCCTGCATAGGTGCAATTTATTCTCTTTTCTCTTCATGCTCAGGTTTACTTACATCCCCTACTTCTGGGTGTCTTCATCTATCTATCTCCATGGCTTCCAAACGTGCTCATAGCTCCCTCATTTGCTCCACAACTTCTGCGTTCACCACTGGTCGACCTCTATCACAACCTCTTTCTCTACTTATGCATGCAACCATCCTCTTGCACTAAGCCTCTAAAATAATAGTTCTCTTTCACACTTCTACAACTTACCTCACCAAGCCCCTTCTCTGTACTTGGTCTTTTGGTAATTCTAGTCCTCTATCTAGAACCTCTTGAGCACTCTTTTTTTTTGCTTCTAGGATTCTACTGCTACACTTCTCTCTCACATGAGCTTCTCCTTGCTTTGATACAAAAATTGGTGCAATTGGGATCAACCACAACCAACCCAACCAACACCTCCAAGATCTAGTGGCTCCTATACTTAACAGGATTACCAAATTTATCCCTCGTCCAAATTCTTCTCTAAAATTACCTCCCCACAATTCTGCTTCCACAACAACTTTTCTGCAACTTTGTTTTTCTGCAACAGGATTTTCCACAACTTCTTTTCTACAATAAGCTTTTCCGCAACTCTTTTTCTACAAAATATTTTCCGTAATATAATTTCCACATGCAGGTTGTGGGATGCGGGATGAGGGATGTCAACTTTCCAAGTTGTTCCCCCGCAACTTATCTTCTGTAATTTTTTTTAGCCATCTGATCTTTATGGCCTTCTCCATGAAATTCGATCTACTCTTTGATGCACATCTCATATATCTTTGTATATATGTTATCTCCCTCGCAACTTCCATTGCAGATCTCTCCTAGACTGTCAGATCTTCATCTGTGGACTCAATCCACACCGTTCATTCTCTACAAAACTTGTTAAGGGTAGAAAATCTGTGCACTGCACTAATTGATTAGAGAATCAATCAATCCATCCTACAATATTCAAGATTCATTATCCTAACACTTCTATGCATGCATCTATGACCTATTTAAACTAGTCAAGCAACGATTTAATGCGTGAATCAACAATTTCACAGAAATACACAGATGTTCATAAAACCCCTGAATTCATCTCTACATGGATACATAGTTCAAACAACACATGCATATAGGATAAAAAAAATAAAAACACACAACTAATGATTCTATTAAGCAATAGAATAAACACACAGCTCGACTCTCCCTCTTTAGTCTTTTAAAAATATTTATAAGTGGAAACCAGATGCAGGTCTGACCTTCCCTTCTATGAATTGGAATTCTAACCCTGAAGAAATAACCCCTCACACTTCTCTAACCTACCTATTTAAGCTAAACTGTTACCTCCCCCACCAAGTTGTCCCGCAATCGGAAAAAAAAAAACTACAAAGCATGATGAAACGTCCCTATCACAACAAACAACTTGCAGCTTGATCTCCTCCCAGGGTGTCATGATCCACAATCATTCCTATCGGTGCTAACAAACTATGACTCAACAAAACAACCAAAAATATGCCACAGCATGTGACCAAATCATCACATTTTTGGCATGTCATGATGCTCTTGCATCACCTATCATCCTCACTCTTTTTCCAAGTACCCCCTAAACCCCTCTCTCTCTTTGTTTGTCTTAGTCCCCCTCCCCATACCACTTAATACCCCCCATTTCTCACTAGGGATGGTTAGGGATGGAGAGAAAAGGGTGTGTATATATCTTTGATACACCCCCTAAACCCACCCTTCTCTTTAACGTCCATAACCATCACTAAATACTTACCATCCCCCCCTCCACCTTAGTATCTATCTATTTCTCTCCTGCAACCACCCTCCCCCATACCCCTAATCATAAGCATCATCCTTCCACTCACCCCATGTCTCTCTCTCCCTCATCTACTTCACCTACCTATAACCCCACGCCCCCCCCCTCTCTCTCTCAACCTTAAAACACCCCCCTTCTCTCTCTAATACACTATGATTACCCCTAATAACCTCCCCTCTCTCCCTAACCACCATACTACTCTACCTATCCATAACTAATGTCTCCTCATCTCTCTCTCTATCTCCCTCTTCTACTTCACCTACCCCTAACCCTTCTCTTTAGATGTCTCTCCTGATCCTTGTTACCGGGAATATTTCAATCAATGTGGACATAGTTTGTTCCCCTAACCTGCATGGGGCATATCTAGAACAAAAGGAAACATCGATGTATCCTCTCCCTAGATGACTGAGTTACTTGAATGTTAAGATCTCTTTACCTTGAGTATGGAAGGTTGTCCTTGTTTTTGTAGATCCTTGTGTGATCAACTATACCTGCAAATAACATAAAGACAAGACAAAATATGAGAGAAATAAGTTAATTCAATAATATATACTAATGATCAAGGAAACTAGTAATAAACAATCAACATTAACATGAATCATTTATGGGAAAGGGACACATTTTTGTATTAAAGATGAGAAAAGAAATCCACAACAAAATCCTTGATGTGGAAGATTTTATTTTGCAATATCATTTGACTCACTGACATGTATACTAAAAAATATGAAATATATTACTCAGAACCACTCTCTCTTTGCCTCCTATACTAGACTTGAATCCAACAACATAAAGGTTCTATCTTGGTCTCCCCTTCACATGGTCCATGTAGATTTCTTTTATAGGCCAAAGGAATCCCAAATGGGTTTAGATATTTTGGTAGGAAGGTAGGGAATTATCCATAGGGGATAGGAAGTCGAGTGCTAGCTTTCCCAAGTAGTTATGATCATCCTCCATGAGATCTTTCACCTAGAATATTCTTGAATATTCTTTTTTTTTTCCTTTTCAGACTGTTGATGCTCTTTGTAAACAGGCTAGGTGCATCAATGCTTAGTTTGATCATCTAACAGGATCTAGTCCAGTCTAATGCTCCCTGCTAGGAAACAAGGTGCACCAGACTTCCTAGGATTGATCAACAAAGACCCAACAAGATGTTTTTCCCAGGGACTTCAGGGGATTTGAGCATTAGGATAGTTTTTGAGTGTAATAGAATGCCCCCCAAATTATGAATCTAGAGGAATGTGATAGGAGAAATGTTATGCTAGATATGGTTCAGGTATCAGAGGAAAAAGAGAGGTCAGTAAAGACTTGACATAGGACCAATCACCAACTATTTGAATTAAACATGGTTGCAGACCAATTGTTGGAGGAGCCAGTCAGTGAGTCGACTAAGTCGATTATCCAACTAATTAGAGATTAGGTTGGCCACATAAGGTCATTTCAGTTGACCGAACCGATATGTAGTTATATGTAACTATTTGTAAATCATATATATTAGGTTGTTGAGCCATATGAGAAAGGGATTTCAGTTCTGTGTTTGTATGGACCCTCATGTCATAATATAATATGTTATTCTACATCTATGTTCTTGTCTCTTGTATCTATTTGTCTGTATGCTTTAATGTGTATTATTGGTAACCCTCTTTGATCTATGAGATTACAACATTGGTTTTGTTGATGGTAGTACATATCTGAGATGACTATAAGCAGATGATATCAGAACAAGAGATTAAGAACTGGTGGGAGCGTAAGATAGCAAATTATTTGCAAAATTATGCGAGGAGAAATAGATTGATGACTGCTCATGCGAAGGAGAGATTCTTCACTGAAACTCATGAGAAGTTTGTAGAATCGGTACCTCAGCTGTTGAAAAAACTTCTGGATGAAAAAGCTGGAAGCAACTAAGGACCAAGAGCTGCTTGAGAAACTGATTCGAGGGGGAAGAACAAACCTGTCAGAGTGGTTTGAGAAGATAGCCAATGAATTCTACGAGCAGCAAGATATAGAAGAAAGAACTTCAGTAGAAACCATTTAGAAGAAATTCTATATAGACCTTACCGAGCAGTTCCTGTGCTCCCTACCGACCCTACTGTTCAAATTCCTGATAGAAAAAGAAGTGGGTCATATTGTAGAACCTCGTCTGTCACTACATGAACAACCATTAAATTCTAACTAGGTAGAGAAACATAAAAAGTGGGAGAAATTCATTGCAAAAAGGGAGTGGGACTCTACTTCCTAAGCAAGTAGACAGAACTATCCAAGATTTCTAAAGTGCCGAGTAGGATATGGGGGGGTAGTTGGTCATATGTTGGGGTAAATTGAAGAGGATTCTAGTTGACTAAAAGGAGATACCATCGCCAGCAATGAGAAGTCAACCTAAAAAGGAAATCGAATGAACAGTGACAAATAAAGCTACAGTGGATTTACAGAGAATAGAGAGAGAGAAGAGGCTAAAAAGAAGGGAAGAAAGAAGAGAAATTTCTATAGCAATGCAAAGAGGAATGAATACTAGGGTGACAGACTAGGAAAGAAATCTGCCAGAGTCTGGTCATGACCGACAGGAAGAAGGCGTGGATGAAGAGGCATCACCCATGGAAGAATACTTGTGGATAGAGCAGTGTGAAGCTCTCCAAATAGAAGTTCCCTGGGAGATAATACCTCTATCTCAAACGAATCTGAGTACCTGGATGCAAGCCATTGTCGAAGAGGACCTAAGACTAAGAGCTAGTGAGTTTGGTATATGGAGCCGACTAGACAATGAGGTAAATGATAATAATCATCTAGTGATACATCGACCAGAGGAAGGAAACTAGGTCAAGCTTTAGGTGTACCTTACAACCGAAGTATCCACTTACTTTATCTAGCACATGAAGGAGCAACCCCCCTACCAAATACAGCTTTGGAAAATACAGAATAGTCGAACCTGCAGACAAATAATTGCAGTTGGAAATCAACAGGAGAAGTTGACCCAAATCGACTGCTTGTCAGAGAAGAAATGACAAACAAAATGACCGATAGGAATGAAAATTTTGTCGACAACAGTTCTACATAATGAAACAAGCAAAAAATCCCACTACCCCCACCACCACCCCCACCTCTTGGAGGAGATAGCAACAGGGAATTCGACATGGGTCACAAATCAATGCATATCCCTCTTTACAAGGGTTACAAAGATCCTAGACAACATTGGTTCATCTGTGAGTTGACATGGGAGGAAAATCAGGTTACAGCTGAAGATCGACAGATGGTACAGTTCGTTGGTGCCTTGAGGAAAAGAGCACTAACATGGTACATGACCTTCACTGAGAGAACCCCTCAAGTAGCTAAAGCAGAAATTAAAGCGCACTTTTTTTCTTTCTTTAAACCCCCTAAATGCAAAACATCTAGCAGCTAAAAAGTTGAAAACAACATCACAAAAGCCAGCAGAGTCTGTCCGAGAGTATGATAAACATTGGAAAGACCTCCTCAGCTAACTGGATTATGTAATTGATGAACAACTATTAATTCAGTGGTTTCTTGTAGGTCTATCATAGAAAATTCGGTGGCACATAAGCTTGGAGATGTTTAAAACATATGGAGATGAGCTTGCTAAAGCTTTGCAAGTGGAGATGGATGAAGATTTCCCAGCATATCCCATAGATACTAGACTATAAGAAAAACTAGAAATCATGCATAAATCATTCAAAGAGATGAACCTTAAGAATCAGGATGTCTGATGCACAAAATGCTCAACGACTGGACACACAAAAGATAACTGTCGACAAGACATCAGCCAACAAGACATTCGATTTGTTCAAACAAAGTGCTTCTACGACATCTGCCAAGAACATGGAGAACACACAATGAAAGATTGCCTGTATAACATGAAAAATGACAAATCATCCTGGTGTGCAATCTTTGAAGTAAAAAGTCATGCCACAGCCAACTGCCACCTAAACTTAAAAAATCGACAAAACTACCAAGCAGTCTACCAGACAAACGTAGTTGCGCAGAACAACGATAAAAACTAGTGAAGCAATGCCCAAAATGAACAAAATAATAAAATATATGAAGGTCGTCGATATAAGCATTGTTTCAACAACAATCGTGGAGGATATGGAGGCTGAGTTCGATTCTCTAGGAATCACGACAATCGTCCACGTCGGCCCATCCAGTGTTTCACATACTATAAATAAGGTCATTGATATGCAGATTGCCCATACAAGGACATAACCGATTTAAAATTTTGTACTAGCTGTGGCTTTGGTGATCACTCATTAGAGGATTTCCCTACTATGCTTGATAAAATCAATAAAAAGAAAAATGTTAATGTATTGTCGTGCATTAAAAAACATGATGTAATCAATACAAAGAATCTGCATATAGTAACCTGACAAGGGACAAAAATTGGGAGTGATAATCCACACATAAGAAAAAATAAATAAAAGAACGATTATCCTAACCCAGCTAAATAAAAACAATTGTATAAAGATGCAACAAATATATTTAAAGAATTTGCTCGACAAGAAGAAGTTTATGATAGTCAACGAAACACAATTAAAGAATTAATACGTTTAGTGCAAGAGGATAAAGCAGTATGTCAATTAATTGATTTATTGTATCATATGAAACACAACAATAATATAGAGAAACAAACAAAAAACATCTGCAGTCTAAACCAGAAGGACAAAAGTGATGTCGACCCACTTGTCAACCTAGAAATTGAAGGATGCCATGTCTGACAAGTTTTACTTGACTTCAGCTCACAAGTAAACATTATGACTCATTACACTTGGGAATAGTTGGGTAGACCTCGACTATACGAGTCAGGAATATACCTTAAATTAGCCGACCAAGGTCTGATCAAATCTATCAGATTTTGGAGAAATGTCGATACGACAATAAAAGGAATATCAACCAAAGTCAACTTTGAATTCATTAACCCTAAGGAAGGATCCAGTTCCTTTCCAGCTTTAGTAGGTCGACCTTGGGGAAGAAAAATGAAAGCATCAATATATTTAGAAAAAGAAAGGATAAAAATAAAAGGGAATTGATAGAAAGTCATAGTACCTATCCATCCATCCAAAGGAGAACCTTGGATAGAACCTATTGATGAAGAAGTCGACATCGAACAATTATATCAAATACAAAATAATGAAGACTATACAGAACCCAATGTCTATGGTGAACTCCACTTAGGCAATCAAGATTTAGTATGATACAACTCTGACGCAGAATTATATGATTAGGAAGTTGAAAAATATAAGACATAAGCAAGAGGTTGCTGGACCATTCAAACAGTGCAGAAGAAACCATTCCAACAATGTTTCTTAATTTCCATCATCCCAAAAATATTTGAAAAGAAAAGCAGGGAATACCCTACCCTAAAACCAACAAATATAAGTATCAAACAAATCCCAAGACACAAAGAAAGATAATCACCAGTTATGCATATAGAACAAGTATCTAAAAACATTGGTGAACATGTTTGACTACAAAGCTTAGTAGAAACCTTCACAAGACAAGCCGCTAGATGGTGGGATACCCATCAATCAAGATTGCAGAAATGGACAACAGTTTTGACTTACTTTGTAGAAAGATTTGGAGAAAAAATGATAACCAATCAAGCCCAAATACGTATGTTCACCCAAGGGTAGGACCCAGAAAAACACATAAAACCATGCGAAAAAGAGTGGAAAAGACTTGGGTATAAAGATGAACATACATGGCCACACCTGTTTCCATCGATGCTATATGACTTACCAAAAAAATGGTAGAAAATGGAAGAAGCATGGGGTGAAACATTTCTATGGCACAAACTTAGAGAGAACTTCATCAAAGACTTCAGCTTCATACCACAAAACAAAAATTTAGTCGAAACTGCAAAAAAAATCAAGGTGTTTATAGAACCGACTGGGAACAACACCCTAACACAAAATTATGACCGCCTGACAATAACATGTAATAACATACAAAACAAGACAATACCACAATCAACAAGACTACAAATGGAAAATGAAAATCCAGAAGGGAAAATTTTTCGATGGAAATCATACCATTCAGAAACAACTAAAGCAATACGCACAATACTTAAAGTTGAGACATCCGACAAAGAAGATACCAATGGAATGACTGCAGCAGACTTTCCTGCTACATTTTCACAGTTTAAATAAGGGAGCCAACCAATCAATGAAGCCAAAGCACCAGAATGGTTAGATGCCAAAGTAAAAAATAAAGAATTTGACATATCAAACGATGATCAACCAAAAATGGCAAAAATTGGAGATTACTGGAGTGAAGAACAAACCACCAAAATAGTAAACTTACTAAAATAATTCCATATGTATTCGCTAGAGACTACAAATATCTCAAAGGTCTAGTCCATGAAATGGGTTGAATGAAGATCGACATCAAACCTGATGTCCGACCTATAAAGAAGAGGCCATATAAATTAGCCCATAAATACAAAGAGATAGTCAAGATAGAGATTGATAATATGTTTGCAGCAGGAATTATCTACCTTATTGACCAACTGGAATGGGAAGTCCAATGGTTGTTCAACCAAAGAAACACGATCCGAAAAATCTAATGATCTATGTCTACTTCAGAGAATTAAACAAAGTCACCTTAACAGACCCACTCCCAACACCCTATGCAGATGAAATTGTAAATGAAGTCGCAGGACATGAATGCTACTCATTTACAGACAGATTCTTAGGTTACAACCAAGTACCAATAGCCAAAGAAGACCAAAAAATACAACATTTGTATCTGAATTCAGATCATTTGCCTACATATTTATGCCTTTTGGTCTAAAAAATGCACCTGCAGTATTTTCAAGAATTGTGGTCAAAACATTTCAAGGATATATCGACAAAATAATGGCAATATACTTCGATGATTGGACAATATACTCTATGCTGAAAGATCACTGCAAATGGCTAAGGCTCATGTTGGAACAATGCGGACAAATCTAGCTATCTTTGAACATAAGGAAATGCATATTTCTAATATCCTATAGGGATACTATTAGGACACATTGTATGCAAAGAAGGAATCAAGGTCGACTTCACAAAAATAAAAATTATCCTTGACTTAAAACCACCACTGAACCCAAAACAAGTCAGGGTACTACTTGGTCATACAGGATACTATAGGAAATTCATAAGATACTATTCAGACATGACCTATCCATTGCAAGAACTACTAATAGAAGATCAGGAGTTCAACTGGACAGAGGAATGTAACATATCATTTGAAACACTTAAAAGGAAGCTAGTCGAGGCACCCATTCTAAGGTTCCCAAATTGGTCGATCAAATTTCATGTACACATCGATGCATCAGGCCTAGAAATAGGAGCAATATTAATACAACCAGGGGATAAAGTAATGGAATACCCCATAGTTTACAGCAGTAGAAAATTAAATAAAGAAAAAAGGAACTATTTGACAACAGAGAGAGAAGCATCAGGAATGGTTTTTGCATTACAAAAATATCGACATTACCTACTAGCCAACCCTTTCATATTTTATACCAACCACCAAGACTTAAAATACCTTGTAAACAAACCCTTACACCATGGGAGAATTTTTCAATGGCTACTACTATTCCAAGAATTAGAATTTGAAGTCGTTGTTAGACCATGAAAATTAAATGTCGGACCCAACCACTTCTCATGAATCGACATAGGAGAGGAATCGACAGGAGTCGAAGACGACCTACCAGATGCACATTTATTTTGAATAGAAGTAGTCCCAGCAGAATTACAGGAAATAGCTCAATTCTTAGAAAATGGACAAGCACCAGAGGGCATGTGTAACATCCCTGACACTCTGACCGGCGAAGAGGATGCTACTATCACCAAATATATGGGAAAATAGCCCCATGAACATGAACAAGCATATAATGCTGAATTAAAAAGCTTAAAACATAAAACATGCTAAGATGCATAATCCTTCATAGACATAGCGGAAGCAAACATACATTTGTTCAAGCATGCCACATGTTTATCATATTCATTAGCTAGTAAATATAATGCAGAGACGAAATAGTCAAGAATACTTATCTTAGAAAGAATCCGTCCCGCAACCAGCTATGTCGCTGCAACATTCCACCCAACCATAGGCCAGCGTGCTCATCAATCTCTCAGCAACACTGCCACCCCTGAGCTGGGCATAATTCCTCAAGGAATAAGGGTCAAAGCAAGCTTACACATATCCAAGGTTACACAAAACAGCCAAGCCAATGCAATTGGGTTTTTCAAGCCATCAAGGAGTTAGGAAAGGCTAAATGCTAAGCTGGTGGTTTTAAATGGAGAGCTAAGGATGCCCATACCAAAGCTAACCTAACTTCTAAGGCATCCACACACCTGACACCAGGAATCAGTCCTTTCTTTGCTTCATTGTCCCTTAGTCCCTGACTTCCCTTTCCAATACTCTTCAAGGGTTGTGGAGAAGAAATCCAGCAGTCCAACTCTGTCTGAGTGGCTCCCAAACACCAGGTTTCTCAAGCATACCCATCCTCTAATCCTACTCTAAACAGTCTGAGGACCAACCACTGCACACCTATAATAAAACAAGCAGCTCAGAGCTCTGTGATGAGGATAAAGGTAGCAGGGTGACAACCCAAATGAAAGGGTGAACACAACTCAGGTCAAATAAGACATTCCAGATTTATTCTTGGCTCTAGCATTGCCAAAACAACTCAATGGAAACCAAAAGATGATTGCATTCACAGCAACGAATAATGTGGGGGAAAAACCACAACAAGCCACAGATTCAGGGAAAGAACAACAACCGATCTCATGGCTAAGCCACTGAAACATTACACATCCCAAAAACAAGAGAGAAGTTCGATTCTCAACCCTGGATAAGGGAAAAATAGGTGCGTAGACCACAAATTTGTGAGAGTAACACACACATACACACAACCCCTGGGTGTAAATGGCTTACATAGTCTGATAATGGGAAAAGGGAAAATGACTCCCTGCATGCGTAGGAGGAAGAACATAACCATAGACCAGCACCGATGAGATAAGGGAAAATGAACCCCCCCACATAGAATCGTGGATCCTTTTTTATCTCCCCTCTGTGTGAGGAAGACCCTCCAAAATTACTACATGTGAGAAGATGAATAGAACCGACCTTTGCCTGCATGGTATGGTTAAGACAAAACCATGAATGGAAGAGTGGAGAGAGTGGTGATTGTCTCCCTGCCCTCTACGTGAGAAGAGCAATCCCACTAGTGGAGTGTACGTGGGGAAAAGACTAGCAGTCCTGCCACCCACCACTCCCTAGCCATAAATGCTCCCATCTAATCGAACAACAAAAGTTTAATGAGTGGTCAACACATGACAAACTCCCAATGGCTCCCACGGGTTAGACAATCCCCCCCTTAACCTTAGGAATCATCCCCTTTTCATTTAACATTGCATCATCGTAGCTAGTTGTAGGTTTATTTTAATTAATGTGCATATTTACATGATAGCCAAAAATATAGTGTGCCGGATAACACGATGTACCATCGGCAATGATCCCCATCACCGAAACATAACACAACAAAATTGATGGTGGGGATTTTCCCTTTAGCTCCACACCATGATTAATTACAATATATATATCATGTATATTTTAATGCAAGCGGGTTCAAAACTGGGACATTACAATCCCCTCCCCCTTGGAATAACACCATCCTTGGTGTTCCAATACATAGGAATGCAAATACAATTTGCACATCAAAATTTCAAAATTTTGCAGATCTGTCCCATGTTCAATTATTTACTTTGAACTTTTAGGACCAAGCCCCTCAGCTTCCATGAGTTTCTCCTATTGTTTCTTAGCTTTCGGCCCATCCCCAAGTCTAGGAATATTGTGGCTGCTGCCCTCTTTATGTTTCCTCGTTGGGAAGTCTTGGCGTAAATGATGTCCTCCACACTTCCAACATTTTGTTGATTGCTTCATCTTTACCTGCTCAATTTCCTTTGAGTGTTCATGCCTAGATTGTTTCTTAACGGATCACTTGGATGAATGTCCCATCATTGATCCACTTTCCTTTCCTTTACAGATTTCTCCGAGAAGGATTTTTACCTCCTTTTGCAAACTAATAGAGTCTTGCAAAATCTGGTGGTTCATCTCATTCAGCCCTTTTGTTGGGATTAGGGCAGACCCGGGTTCTATAATTTTGTCTTCGCACCAACAAAAGACCCACAGTGTTGGCCCTTTCGGCAACAACCTGCGAACAGGTTGCATTCTCATTTGAAATAGCTATGGGGTGCCGCAGAATTAGGTTTCTACAAGCAAAAGAGGGATATTACTGTACCTTTAGCTTCTAACAAATGATAATCATTAAAATACAGAGCTTTGATATTCACTTATTTAGCTTTGTGGTTAGATAAACAAACAGTGCCTTTCTTAACCCTTTACTGGGAATTCACAGTGAAGTTAGTATTTAGCAGTGATCTTACTTATCAGTTATATAATTATTAATACATAAAAGAGCATAACAACAACACATTAGAACCATAACACATGATATAACATGGTTCACCCCCAGTTTAGGGGTTACGTCCATAGAACTATGTTTTATTCAACTCTTTACAAAAACCACAGTTCTGATCTGCGCACTCAGCTGCAGATCCCTTCAATTCCTCAAGCTGTGCACTAAGCTGGAGATCTCTGCGCACATAGCTACAGATCTTCTTAATCACCCAAAACCCTCTGCACACACAGCTGCAGAGGTCATCCACGTACACAGCTGGGACTTAACCTTACTTAAAAAACAAGCCTTAGCTTCACATCAATTCATCTTACATCAAAAGCCTAAACTGACTTCTTTACAAGAGTGCTTATTTATAGTGCACTTATTACAAAACCATGGGCTTAAACCATGGGTTTATTACAAAAAGAAGGATTTTACTCAACCTAAACACCCCTAAGACTATTTTGAGTCGCAACTCCACTTACAAGTTTCCACAAAAACTACGGAGTTACCAACCCTAAGGACCATTAAGGTGCGCACCCCAACAGGCCCCTAAGACTCACCAGTGTCCTGTCCCGGGACACTCAGCTTCTTTTTTGGTGGTAGAATCTTGTTGGCGAAGATAGAAAATGACTTGCTATGGCTGCATTGTCATCCCTTCTACTACTTCTACCACGACCGCGGCTTGCTTGGTCCTTCATCCTTTTATCCTTAGTAGAATATGACCCTCTCTCATGCTGCTGTCTACCTCCGTCATATTTATGGTGGTCATGGGGGTCATTGGGACTTCTATCAACGACCCCATCCTTCGAACTGCCTCCTGTTCATGTCCTATTGAATATTTGACCATCCACAACTATTGAATATTTGACCATCCACAACTTTGGGTCCTTAACGGGCGGTGCCCCTGTGATTGCATGCCACTGTAATTTTGCATAAGACAAACAGCATGCCTCCATTCTTTGGGATCCTCCTGAGTCTTTCCTGAGGGGTTGTTCCTTTCTTCGTTCCACTTAGAGTGAACTTCTACCTTAAATTTCTTTCTATTTGATCGTATCTGCATTGGTTGTTTTCGTGCTCGAGACGCCTCCTCGCAAGGAGGATTGCTCAGAAGGTTCTGCAGACCTCTCTCCCTGAACTCTCATAACAATTCCTGGACTTCGCGATCATTCAACATGGTGCTAACTGTAAAATCAAAGAAGTGTACAATGCAGGAGTTGGAGGCCAGTATAGCTTCTTATAGAAGCTCGCAACAAAATCTGTCATCATGGTGCATTAATGACGCCAAATATGATGGAACGATGGTGAATCTGGCCCACACGGTGCTAGATTTTCCCAAGATCTCATCATGACAGGAAGTTCATACAGGTAGCCTACCAGTGCCACCAATTTTATTTCTTCCAACGGTCGTATTTTAAGCCTCGACAAATCTTTCCTTCTTCGGCATAAGCAGTAACTCTGGCTGCGCCAAAATAAGGACAGTCGACATTTCCTGATACCATCTTTGACATGGCTTTGAACATCAACCCACGACAGAATTTCTTCCACCACCTCAATGATTCCTTTCATTTTTGAGAACCCTGTCAGAGATAGGTCCTAATATTCATGGAGAAGTTGGGTCTCTTTGCTCCACCTTTGCTCACCATTTCTTGATCCCAATAATCTCCAATGGTAGTATACTTAGGGTTTTCTTCTGATCCAATATTTACAGTCCACATCTTCAGGGGTTGATTCACTTCAGGTGCTTCAACTGCTGGTCCATGTACTTCACAGTGTCTTTCTAACTCAGGAATGTTAACATTGCACGGATCATCATCCTCATCAATTGCAAGGTTATAACATTCTACTACATTGGCTTCTTGTTCCTTCCAATTAGGCTGGTATTCTGCTATTTTTTTATCATCAAATACTTTAGTATGGATCAACCTAACAGCTGCGTCCAAAGCAGGACAAACCTCATTAATAGAAAATGTCAGCACAAAAATATCAACAAGACTATCCCAACTTATAGTACCGTGGCGAAGCTAGACCTCCACATACCAGTTCTTTGCTATAGGTTCCAGGGTGTGCACAAACCTATGTACCCATTCTTCATGAGGTACATGCTTCCATGCTTCGTAGCATTGCTCCAAATGTCCATGAGGACTATTCTTACCATTAAACCTGCTTCGCACCTCCTGAGGTTGATCCCTGAATATTAGGCAAAGGGACTTCTGGCATGCTTCCCAACTATGAATGTAATTTTTGTGACCATTCCACCATCTGGCTGCTATGGCTCTGAATGCTGAATCCAGAGTCTCCATTTTCTGTGAGTCTGGTACCTATTCTGAGAATTGCACAATAAAATCTTTTGGTTCTGTCGAACCATCAAAAACAGGTAAGGTTCTTGTCTGTGAACTAAGCCATATGAGAGAATTGGTAATTCTTGCACATCGATGTCCATGTAGCTCATACAGTCTATTCTGCCAATTCTCTAGGACATCATCTGAATCCGTCATGCAGGAGCTATCACACTGCCAATCCATGATACCTTCGGCAGTAGGATCAACATAATCTTCTTCCTTCACTGTGATATTGTAGATATGGTCCAAAACATCCTGGTCTTCATCTTTTACTGGCTCAGTGTACCTCTCTCCTTGAGAAGGATCCAATGGTACTGTGACTCTCAGTCCTTTCCCTTCGAAAGTCATCTTCCTCTTCTTCAGGTTGATTACTGCATCATTATCTATTTCCCATTCAATGCCTAGCATTGCTGGATAGGGGTTGATGTCATCAATTATTTCAATTACCTCAAAGTCTGCTAGGATACTGACTCCATCAATATCTACTGATACACTAGGGAGTCTTCCTAGGGGCACAATCTTCTGCTGATTGGCTAATCTCAACTATATAGGGTACCATTCCAGAGTAGTTTTTTCCATTTGTTCCCATGTCTGCTTAGTTAAGACATTTACTTATGATCCTAGGTCCAAGATGACATTAGTCATGTCATATTCTCCTATCTGAGCATTCAATCTCATCTCCCTACCAGTTCTTCTGCCTTTATGAACAATTTTTTCCTTACCAGAACTTCGCTGAGGTTCACAAGTGTTAGTTTTTCAACATTTAAGCTAGCATTATGACAAGATCTTTTCACTGAGAGAATAACAAGTACAACAATCACATAAGCACATCACAAGAGACAAGAGACACAAAGATTTTAGGAGGGGAAACCATAAATGGAGAAGACCCCTCAACTTCCTCTAAGATAGTATCACCACAAGATGTGATCCCAAAAACAGTAAGATGACCTCCCAACACAATAGCAGCCTTCTGTCTTCTGTCAAGCCAAGAATTTCCTTCTCCTAAAGTGCGCCACACTTGAGAGAGCAAGTGATGTAATTCACAAGTGACAAATAGAGAGACTCCCCCTCTCTATTTATATTAGTCCGTTCACTTGAATTACCATTTCACACGTAGGCCCGACTTAATAATTACTACTCGAGCCTACACCTTAATTAGTGTATAATAACTCAAGTGCCCCTAAATAGTGGGGACTTACCTAATGACTTGATATGACTTGTTTACATTATAATCCTCCCGGTCGGAACATCAGGGCATGACCACATGAATCAAATACATAATAGAAACATCGGGTTACAATACATAAGATACATAGAAGAATACATTCCGAAGTTACATATACATCAACACTCCCTCTTAACTAGGAAGGTATTCTTTCGACACAATTTTTCAGCACTGGTCTTCTTCTCTACATCAACTGGAACATCTTCATCTTTGAGTCATCTTCATCTTCAAGTCATCTTCGTCTTCAAGTCATCTCTCAATCTGGATCATCATCAAATGGCATCACTGGATCTAGATCATCACCTGATCTGGATCAACATCACTGGACTGGATCTGGATCATCACTCGATCTGGATCACTACTACTGGATCTGGATCATCACCCGATCTAGATCTCTCAGAGTCATCATAACTGGATTTGGATCATCACTCGATCTGGATCTCCACTGGTCATCATCATGTGTATACTATCTCGTCATCGGAAGTTCTACAGAGCCAGCCCTTTTTCATGCTGGATGTACCATCTACTCTGAGCTAGTCCTTTTTCATACTAGATGAGCCTTCACAGAGCCAGCCCTTTTTCATGCTGGATGTGCCATCCACACAGAGCTAGTCCTTTTTCATACTAGATGTGTCTTCTCAGAGCTAGTCCTTTTTCATACTAGATGAGGCATCACAGGGCTGGTCCT
>LPNX010634283.1:65089-83960 GCA_001517045.1 Pseudotsuga menziesii
TTAGAGAGATCATATACTTCCAGGCTTGGAAGTTGTCAACTTCCCCAATCTTGTCACCAAGCTGATGTGATATATCATATTGAAATGAGAACCTCAAATGGAAATAGCAAAGGATTAGATCTTACCGATTTGAGGTGTTCGCCCTTGTCCTGGAGTTTGCTGATCTAGGGTTTGTCACAGAAACCCTAATTTCCAAAACTTGGAATCTTTCAGATCTGATTGGATGAACAGATATATCTCTTCAAATGGAGCTGTCCAATGTACTCCTTTTTTGAAAACAGTGGAGGGAAACTCCCGGAATAGGAAGCCCTAATTTTCTGATTTCTTCTGCAGAAATGCCTATTACTGTTTCTGTGATATCTCCGAAATTACTGATCCTCTGTGTCGGAAATTTCTCTCTGAGGTAACCTAGCATGTCCCTGATCCAACACCGCAGGTTTCATCAGAATTGGTTTCACCATTTTGGATTTATGATCCTTTTCCCAAGGTGACCTGTTACTGGACTGTTCAGAACAACGAAGTTGTACGGAATGCCACGTGTCACTGGTTCATCTTCTGAGTCTGAAATTTGTACCACAGAAATTAAAGTCCGTTCCCTTTCTGGAACATCTTCAGTAATTTCATTTGGACCTCTGTAGCCCAAGATATTGCAGATATCCCCAGGTGTCCTGTTTATGGATGATTTCTGGAAGAGGCTGGAACCCTAACTTGGAGAGATCATATATCCTGGAATACAGTGAATCCGAGGCTTCCCTTTGGATAAAATGTTCATCAGGATTTTTTCTTCAGCCCCTGAAATATTTAGCTTTTGAAACTTCGTCAATCTTGGAATATAGCGACTGTACCAAAACTTAGCAGTTTTAGTATTTAGGGTTTCTCCTAGCTAGGGGTCAAACTAGGGTTTGACTTTACCGGAGATTTACCCAACCAAATTTCTTGATCCAGGTCTCTAAATTTTGTTTTTGATGAGGAGAAAAATCCTATTCTAGTCTCACTCAAAAATTCCTCTTCTGTAGAAAGCCCTAATTTCCACATCGAAACTGAAAGCTTGAAATTGAATTCCGCATCGACAGAACGATGCACCATTTAATGGAGAGTCATCTTAGCATAATTTTGCTGAAAATATGTGGAGGAAGATCCACAAAATAGGAATCCATAGTTCATGTAGCTGCACAATGTCTTCTTCTCAGGTTAGCTCTGATACCATGTTAGTTTTTCAACATTTAAGCTAGCATTATGACAAGATCTTTTCACTGAGAGAATAACAAGTACAACAATCACATAAGCACATCACAAGAGACAAGAGACACAAAGATTTTAGGAGGGGAAACCATAAATGGAGAAAACCCCTCAACTTCCTCTAAGATAGTATCACCACAAGATGTGATCCCAAAAATAGTAAGATGACCTCCCAACACAATAGCAGCCTTCTGTCTTCTGTCAAGCCAAGAATTTCCTTCTCGTAAAGTGCGCCACACTTGAGAGAGCAAGTGATTTAATTCACAAGTGACAAATAGAGAGACTCACCCTCTCTATTTATATTAGTCCGTTCACTTGAATTACCATTTCACACGTAGGCCTGACTTAATAATTACTACTCGAGCCTACACCTTAATTAGTGTATAATAACTCAAGTGCCCCTAAACAGTGGGGACTTACCTAATGACTTGATATGACTTGTTTACATTATAATCCTCCCGATCGGAACATCGGGGCATGACCACATGACTCAAATACATAATAGAAACATCGGGTTACAATACATAAGATACATAGAAGAATACATTCCGAAGTTACATATACATCAACAAAAAGAAGCAATAACTTTCTACAACTCATTTAAAGCATTCTGATTTCTTAAGAGCTTCATGCAACTCTGTAAAAAGGAGGACAGTGTACTTAATTTATCCGTTGAAGCTTCTTGCGGCTGCGAATGCTGCTGAGGTTGTTGCGCAGGTGCTACTGAGGTGTTGGGGTCAACAAAGTCTCTCTTGGCTTCCATAAATGTCTATTTTTCTCATTCGACATCAAATGCTGGGATTTTTTCTGGGGCCTTACGAACCCAAGCCTCGGTAGGCTATTTCTCCTTGTTCTATAATTTCTTCGTAGCTCCATTCCTGGTAACAACATTAATGGCTGGGACAGTTCATTGCTCCATAGCGATCAGCTGAATATTCTAAGTAGGGTCACTATTTCTTTCTTGAATCTTCGCGATCAGTTACGGGCATTGCTCAATCACATGGTCGACAGCTCTGCAATATCGACATGTCGTAGTTGGGTTTCGACAGTATCTAGCTAGATGTCCTGCCTGGTTACAATTATAGAACACAACCTGGCCTCATCCTCTGCCAGCCATACCACCATGACCATGACCTCCAAAATTTCCATGACCTGATGTACTATCGTGGTAACCATATCCATCATTTCTTTGGCGATCATTTTGTATCCGATAAGCATCATAAGTGCATTCTCTCATGAGGTCAAAACTGCGACACTCATCTTCGTTGTGTCCCACTAATTTACAAAACTTACAATAAGGGTTCTTAGGAACTTGGACATACCTCTGCAGAAGATAGCAATCTTCAGGTCGATGCTGGCCAGTTGTCCTATAGATCTCACAATATAGAACACTAGGGTTGAATGGGTTTGGTGCACCAGAATTCAAGTAATTTCTTACCGCAAGACACTGTTCCTTGTCGTGACCCTCTGTCCGACATCGTGTACACCAAACCTCTTCGCTACTGGATTTCCCTTTTTTCATATCACGAAGCTCCAGAGCCATTGCTGCCAACTGTACTTGTATTTGAGCGATACCAGAATTATCTTTGACAGGGGCTATTTCAAGCTTCATAGCGATTTCCAAAGCCTCCTACTAATCTGCAACCTTCTGTTGCATGAGTGGAGTCCTGATGTGTGGTAACAAAGTTGTGATGAACCATTCCTTATGCTGCGCTGGTCCAATAGTGAAATTGACTTGATCTAGTAGAAATTTGAATATTTGATCAAATTCCCACACTGATTCTCCTTGCCTCTGCTGAATTTCCTTTAGCTTAGTGATACACTGTGACTCTGATTTAGGCTTCTTAAATTCCTTTATCATTGTTGCTTTTATATCAGCCAAGACATGGTTCTGAGTACTGGAATACTTCATGAACCAGGTCAAAGCGCAGTCTCTAAAAGAAGTAACCAGTTGCGCTCTTCTTTTATCTTGATCCGTAATGTTCTTAGCAGTCCACACTGCTTCGCATAAGAACCAGAATTGTTCTGGATCCTCTTATCCAGTTCCTTTGAAAATAGGGAGCTTAATGTCGTCATTCATATGGGCCATCACAGATCTAGGGAGGGAGGGAGGGGTACTGGTAGTAGGTAGGGAGGAACTTACTGGGGTAGACTGACCTGTGACAGGAATACTCGGGCTAGAGTTACTTTCAGAATGCGATGGGTTCTCAGGGATAATAGGTCTTTGCTGTGGGGTTACCGGAGGGTTTCCAACAAAAGGGGTTTCTTCAATCTCTGAGGCTGCTGGACTTATGGGGTTAGACTCGGTATTCTGACCTAGGGTATAGGACTGAAAATTTCTCTTGTACATTTTTCCACTTCACAGCAAACCACTTTGCTCGTCGAAGGTGCTTTCACTTGCAAACATAGATTAGTAATACTAAATATAACAGTCTGATTCAATAAGCAATATACCTTTTTCATCCAATAGCATTTTAATTCTCAAACTAAATGAATTCATATATTTACCCTTTGTTCCTTTGAAGAACTGCCATTCGGCTTCGCTGAAGGACGTACTTGTGTCGATGGTGAACTTCGTCACAAATGATTTAAGGGTTCACGTTGTCCAGAAATCAACAGCGCGAGATATCTCGTTGTTCACCCTTTTCAATATATTAATTCTTGCAGGTGTCCAATCAGGAAACTAACCTTCTTGGAAATTCATCCTTCTCTCTGTTAAACTGGATAACCACTGGTGTAACTCTATGTGGATACTACCAAAGAAAATTTCATAAACATCAGAAAAAATGTACGTTTGTAAAAATTCATTTAAACTATGACACAGATCTTTGTTCTCTTGTACAGCAAAGTTTAGATAAGTCTCTTCAATCCAATCACCGATTTCTTTCACTGAGGGTCTCCAAAACATAGCCCTCGAGGTACGACGTAAACCCCTCTTGAGGAGATACTGAGTTCAACCGGCAACAGAACCAATTTTTTGGGCTTAGGGTAGACCCAGGTTCTATACTTTTGTCTTCGCACCAACAAATGACCCACAGTGTTGGCCCTTTCGGCAACAACCTGCGAACAGGTTGCAATCTCACCCGAAACAGCTACGAGGTGCTGCAGAATCAGGTTTCTGCAAGTAGAAGAGGGATATTACTGTACCTTTATCTTCTAACAAATGATAATCATTAAAATATAGAGATTTGATATTCACTTATTTAGCTTCGCGGTTAGATAAACAAATAGTTCCTTACTTAACCCTTTACTAGGAATTTACAGCAAAGTTAGTATTTAGCAGTGATCTTACTTATCAGTTATATAATTATTAATGCATAAAAGAACATAACAACAACATAACAGAACCACAACACATGATATAATGTGGTTCACCCCCAGTTTAGGGGTTACATCTGCAGAACTGTGTTTTATTCAACTCTTTACAAAAACCACAGTTCTGATCTGCACACTCAGCTGCAGATCCCTTCAATTCCTCAAGCTACACACTAAGCTGCAGATCTTTGCGCACATAGCTGCAAATCTTTTTAATCACCTAAAACCCTCTACGCACACAGCTTCATAGGTCGTCCATGCACACAGCTGGGACTTAACCTTACTTACAAAACAAGCCTTAGCTTCGCATCAATTCATCTTACATAAAAAGCCTAAACTGACTTCTTTACAAGAGTGCATCAATGTGCACCACTAGATTTCACCTTTCTCACCTATGAAATGCATCATTGAAATTATGTTAGACGAAGCATAATATAGGAATTAATATCAGTCAGTTAATTGCCCAATTGGCATGACAGTCCAAGTCTCATCAAGGAGACTTTCATATTTTTCATGCCTTCCCAATAGGCACATGAGCTCATTCATGTCCATTCTTGGGCAGGGAATTAACCATTCCAACATTCATAATTTACTTTAAGTGAATAAACACATTCTATTTTCAATCACACATGCATTCAATCAATCCTTTGTTTTCACAATGCATAAGTATATATATAATCAAAATTCAAGAGAGAGCAGCAAGATTTTTTCCCCTCTTTGTTTTGTTCCATCTTGGAACCCACACCACCGCTGTGGCTTTTCATGTTCTCAGCCTCTTTCACTTCACCCTGAATGCTGGACCAATCCCTCTTGGCCATGACACTTAGTGTCTCCGATCTATTTTAGACCTCTCAACCATGGAGCCTCCCCACATGGTTTTTCTTGACTGCTAGGACCTTCATAATCTCACTAGCACCTTTTTGATTACTGCTCATTTTGAGCTCTTCAGGACAGTCACATGTCCACATGCACCCCTCCGATACCTATATTCAAACATTGAATAGGTTCACATGTTTAGTTTATTCTCATCGGTTTTTATCTCTAAAACAAGAGCTTAAAACATCATAACCAAATCATTAACACATGTATATTCTTAAGAAAGATATTGCAAAATAATCCAATACTTATCTGTATTGTGTGTTTCCTCACTGGTCCACAGGATCCTGCTTCGCTCTGCAAGCCTTGGGATCGCCTATGGACTTGGATGTTAGGTTAGCACATAGTCTACTTCACAACATCCTTTTATATATATCAGGTACAGTCAAGCCAACCTTCAGTTGGGTTTATCAAACCATCAACAAATCTCCTACACTTATATCAACAATACACTTATATCAACAATGCACTTATATCAACAACCAATCATCAGCCAAGCCAACACCATTGGGTTTATCAGGCCATCAACAATAACACATGCACTTATATCAACAATAAATGACCATTTCCAGGTCTCATTTCTGATCATGAGCTCTAATTCCATTTAGTGTACAACACCAGACTACATCAATTTAGCCTAACAACACAAACAATACAAGCAAACTCATCAGCGTTATTGCTCTAAAAATCGTAATCATGTTTCATGTCATTCTTTATCAAGTATTGAGACACCATGACTGCGTCCACTCCCTAGGGTGTAATCAATATTGAAAAACCCTTCCATGATCAGACATTGGAAAAGTGTGCACCCTTTTCTGATGTGTGCCATGTAGGCCCTATTCATACTCAAGCAATCAGTCATAATGGAAATAAAAGAAAAACATGTTCTGCATATTGAATTTAACAATTTGACATGCATATCCTTAGCTATGGTCACATAACACTTATCCATTTGCCGAAGCAGTTTTCCTTCGTTAAGGAGGAATGGGGCTCCCTTCTCTGAGTTGATAGTCCCTCGGTTTTCCATCCCAATTCCTCTTTACATTTTGTATCCACACATGTATTACCAAAATAACCCATACCATCTCACTCATGTTGCTTACTAAACATGTAGTGCAGATAAGACATTTCCAAAATGTCCAATGGAGTTTCACCCGAAACCCATTTCCAAGATAAGGGTAAACCTTCCCATGAAGTTTGGCTCCTGCAAGCCATCACACATGATCTTCCTGTATTGTGTACCCCTGGCACATTCACCAAATATCCAAGCACTCCATCATTATTTGATAATACAATCCAAATTTGATTGTTCCATAACCAAGCAATGACATTAGTAATTAAATTCAATGAGAATTTGTACTCTGTTTACTACATAAATTGATTTGCTTGGAAATGAGGCAATCCTCAATTGTGGGTCTCTTGTAAGTAGCACCACTATGCCCATTATAATTTTATGCTTACTAGCATAACATGAATACCCACTTACAATGCGTCCTCCTGACACAATCTTATGCAAGCCAATAGTGATTAGTAGTTGTCAGCAATTTCTCAAATCCAAAATTCACAAATTCAAATTTAACAACTCATTATGCATACAAACTACTTTCACAGCCATGAGACTCTTCTCATAAGGTTTGGCTCTTTCACATGGTATATTCCTGCATTTGTCATGGTCTTACTCTCATTGACATGCTCTAAACAATCTACCTAAAACCTAAACTTCAATTAGCCAAACACTTGGTAAGTCAGGATGCATATAACCTTTTCATTGCTGCAACCATCACTGAAGCATTTTCAGAATTTATAAATTTCAAATACTTCCAAATGTTAATCACATCAATATTACCAAAACCCATTTACTTCATGCAATCATTATCATACTTTAAATTACAAGGTACAATCACATCATTTATGCAATTAAATGAAATGTTTAGATACTCCTTACTTCACAAGCATATCAATTGTACCAACTTGCTCTTCCATAGAGAATTTTCGGCAGCCAATTGATCATGAGTACCCTCTTCATGCACTTACTATCCTGCATTCATAACAGCTCTTTGAAATGGTTCCAGAATTTTCATCAATTCATCATTGCAGCCATTAGTTATTCATAATATCACATGCACTACCTCAATGCATTCATGCAATGCATCACGACATTTGCACCCATACTTGCGTAATCAGTTACTCACACCCTTCATATGCATCCATTCAATGCATAACTACAATATTTATAAAATCTTTTAATGCATACCCACTCAATGCTACCTTGCATTGATTCAGGAATACTATGCATTCAAACATACCATGCATGCCCTAACCATGACTACTTCATATTGGATGCATTACTATCATTAAGACCATCAGTACTTACTTTCTTTGGTCTACTAAGCTCAATCAACATATACAGGCATGGCACATTTCTATATGAATGTAGTATAAAATTAAAATACCCACATGGTATGAGATCTCTTACCTTTACCACTCAATGCAATTTGTCATAATCAAACCCTTACCTTCATGGGTCCTACTTACACCCTTGACATTATCAGTTTGGTTGGTCCTTTACAGGAGATTGCAGAATTCGATCACAAACTTTTGATTTTGGACTTGTTGCCTTACCCCTTTCTCCATAGGTTGTTAGTCACATTCGTCAGCATCAACAACATATTCAGCCATGTCCATGTTGTTGGTTTTTCCACTAATGCCAACACCAATGCAATAATTATCATTAGTGGCTCATTATAAAATTTATGATTCTTACTATTATTACCAACATGTAATATCCTATGCATGCAAGGAATATCCTTCTACATTTCATGTATAAAACTTGTAATCATAATTAGCAAGACGGGGTTTAAGTAAATTTCCCTTTTCAAGTCCCTCATCCTTGCATGGAACTCCTCTTCCACACAATAGCTGGTTTGACTTCATCGTCTTGCTACCTCTAGGCATGCAATTTTTAGATTTGTCCATATTGACAGTAGCACATTTCTCTTTCAAGCAATCCCTAGCACTTTCCTAGCTCCACACTCAAATTATGGTGACTCTCCCTTATTCCCTGCTAGATAATCTTTCCAACGCCTATCTACATGCTTCATTCTGATCTCGGGTGTGGAAACCACACCACTTCAAAAATTTTTTTTTTTACCAAATGTATTCTAGTCTGAAATGTCAACTTTAGCCACCCAGAATTTTCTTCCTTTTCAGCTCTGTAATCCACTGACATTATACTGAAATCCACTAAAAAATAGTTGGAATTTGCTTGGAAAATCCACCTTTGAAAAACCCAAAATTTCCTTCTCATTGGGTCTCTTCCCTAGTACTTTTCCATTGTTTCGGCAAGAAAATCGTCTAAACTTCTGACCTACATCGGTGATGTCAAGGACTATTCATTGGGTCCTTTCTTCACTAACCTTCCAGCGTTTTAGAGGCTAGAACGTCTAATTTTCTCCGTTGTATCGGGCCTGTAGTGGTCTGCTATTCCGAGTTTTATCGATGATCCACTGGACTAATTTCTTCTGCTGTATCGAGTCCATAATCATCTATCACTCTGAACTTCATCGACGATAAAATCAACTAACCACTGCATCGATGGTAGGGTGATTTGTGCATCGGATGGCTAGTTGTCAAGGTTTCCGCGATAGTGGCCAACAGAACTTCTAGGGTTTTCGTGGTTCACCACTTTGTCGACGGTCGAAGCGACATCCCGCTGTGACTTTGGATATTTAGTCCCATATACATCTGCAATGGTGGCTCCACAAGCCCTAACTCCTCCAATCGGCATACCACTAATCATTCTCGATCGGTGATCGAATCCATTATTTCATCGGACGGGTTGTTATCGGTGATTTAACCCTCAATACTTCCACAGTGTCAGCACTCCCGAACACTAAACGCCACTATATTTATGTATTGAAACTCAAAACCACTATTCAATAAACACATCGACATCGGTGAGTGGAAGGACTAATGCATCAGTGGGATAGTTTACTCAGCAGCTGCAATAGTGGGTTATCATCATTGAACTTTTTTCGATCGGTGGTCTGATCCACTAATAACTTTCGATCGATGATCAGAAGCACAACTTAATCGGCATCAATAGTCAGAACCTTTATCCATCGGGATATTAGTGCTCTAAAATTCCGCAATGGTGAGCGCACGAACCACTAACTTCTTCCGATGTTCATTGGCAACCAATACCACTAACATTTTCTGATCACTAATGATCTCGTGCCTTAGAGAAATTTTTGAAATTTCTTCTTCCATCGGCTCTTCCTTCAACTATTTATCAGCGATGTCAACAACTATTCCTTTCTTATCACCGATGATTTCGTTCCTTAGAAAAAATTTTGAAAATCTTTCACTGCGTCGGCTGTTGGAATGACTTTCCTCTATGGCATTGGCGGTCGGGCTCTATCCGTTGGAAGGATAGTTGTCTAGCCATCTGCAACAATGGCACACAATTAGCTAATCTCTTCTGATGTAGTTGCCAAAATTTTCACCATGTCAGCAACTTGATCATCTAGGCATTGGCGATGCGATCAACTAATCATCGCTGATTGCCAATGATTCCACTACTTTGAAAATTTTCAAAATTTATCTTCGCTGTGGGTGAGCTTCATACTAACACTTCTGCCATGTTGGAGGACCTTCAGACAGTCCTCTGACGCCAATGGCTGACGAACGCAATTCCTTCTGCAATTTTCTTTCAATTGCATTCCATCGGGTGACCTTCAGACTAAGGGATCCGTTGCATCGAAAGAACTTCTCACTAATTTCTCTGATGAGCCAACAGTTTTGGCACTTAGAAAATTTCTGGGAATTTTCCTGTCATTCACCCATTTTCTCCTAGTTTCTTCTGGGCAGTAAGAAACCTGCCTCTATTAACTATTCCTCATGGCCTCCTCAGACCCAAATGCTGCAACATAAGCGCTGTCACTGCATCTTTATGGCCCATTCAGGCCCATGCTGTAACCTTTTCTCTGATACCATACTATAACGTCCTCGACCCTCCGACCGATGAAGAGGATGCTACTATCATCAAATATATGGGCAAATAGCCCCATGAACATGAACAAGCATATAATGCTGAATTAAAAAGCTTAAAACATAAAACATGCTAAGATGCATAATCCTTAATATACATAGCAGAAGCAAACATACATTTATTCAAGCATGCCACATGTTTATCATATTCATTAGTCAGTAAATATAATGCAGAGATGAAATAGTAAAGAATACTTGTCTTAGAAAGAATCCTCCCCACAACCAGCTACGTCGCTGCAACGTTCCACCCAACCATAGGCCAACGTGCTCATCAATCTCTCAGCAACACTACCACCCCCAAGCTGGGCATAATTCCTTAAGGAATAAGGGTCAAAGCAGGCTTACACATAGCCAAGGTTACACAAAATATCCAAGCCAACACAGTTGGGTTTTTCAAGCCATCAAGGAGTTAAGAAAGGCTAAATGCTAAGCTGGTGGTTTCAAATGGAGAGCTAAGGATGCCCATACCAGAGCTAACCTAACTTCTAAGACATCCACACACCCAACACCAAGAATCAGTCCTTTCTATGCTTCATAGTCCCT
Source organism: Pseudotsuga menziesii (assembly GCA_001517045.1). Classification (NCBI taxonomy): domain Eukaryota; kingdom Viridiplantae; phylum Streptophyta; class Pinopsida; order Pinales; family Pinaceae; genus Pseudotsuga; species Pseudotsuga menziesii. The sequence goes on from LPNX010634283.1 coordinate 76,112, forward strand.
CAGGCCCTAACTTCCCTTTCCAATACTCTTCAAGGGTTATGGAGAAGAAAGCCAGCAGTCCAAATCTGTCTGAGTGGCTCCCAAACACCAGGTTTCTCAAGAATACCCAGCCTCTAATCTTACTCTAAACAATCTGAGGATCAACCACTACATACCCACAATAAAAAAGTAGCTCACAGCTTTGTGATGAGGATAAAGACAGTAGGGTGACAACCCAAATGAAAGGGTGAGCACAAATCAGGTCAGATAAGACGTTTCGGAGTTGTTCTTGGCCCTAGCATGGCCAAAACAACTCAACGACAACCAAAATATGATTGCATTCATAGCAACAAACAACGTGGGGTAAAAACCACAACAAGCCACAGATTCAGGGGAATAACAACAACCGATATCATGGCTAAGCCACTGAAACATTACACAGCCCAGAAACGAGAAAGAAGTCCGATTCTCAACCCTGGACAAGGGAAAAATAGGTGCGCAAACCACAAATTTGTGAGAGTAACACACACATACACACAGCCCCTGGGTGTAAATGGCTTACAGAGTCTGATAATGGGAAAAGGGAAAATGATTCCCTACGTGAGCGGGAGGAAGAACAGAACCAAAAACCAACACCAACGAGAGAAGGGAGAACAAACCCCCACACACAGAATCGTGGATCCTTTTTATCTCCCCTCTGCGTGCGGAAGACCCTCCAAACTTCCTGCCCGTGAGAAGGTGAATAGAACCAACCTTTTCCTGCATGGGATGGTCAAGAAAAAACCATGAATGGAAGAGTGGAGAGAGTGGTGACCGTCTCCCTGCCCTCCGCATGAGAAGAGCGAGCCTGCTGGTGGAGTGTATGTGGGGCAAAGACTAGTATTCCTACCACCCACCACTCCCCAGCCATAAATGCTCCCAACTAATCGAATAGCAAAAGTTTAATGGGTGGTCGACACATGGCAAACTCCCAATGGCTCCCACGGGTTAGAAAATCCCCCCCTTAACCTTACGAATCATGCCATTTTCATTTAACGTTGCATTGTCATAGCTGGCTGTAGGTTTATTTTAATTAATGTGCATATTTACATGATAGCCAAAACTATAGTGTGTCGGATAGCATGATGTACCATTGGCAACGATCCCCATCGCTGAAACATAACACAACCAAATCGATGGTGGGGCTTTTCCCTTTAGCTCCACACCACGATTAATTACAATATATACATCATGTATCTGTTAATGCAAGCGGGGTCAAAATCGGGACATTACAGCATGAGCATGAAAAATAAACAAATATTAGCCATGAAAGTTGCACAATATAGCCTCATAAATGGATTTTTATATAAAATGGGCCTAGACGACATCCTCAGAAGATGTGTATTAGAACATGAAAGAGATAATATCATGTATGAAGCACACTATGGACTGGCGGGAGCACATTTTCAAGCACACACAACTGCCAAGAAATTCCAAGAGTCAAGGCTATGGTGGCCGACACTATACAAAGATTGTAAAAAGTTGGTGAGCCAAAGCGATAGATGTCAACGACTAAGTCGACCTATGTATAGTATAGAAATTCCCTTGTTATCAATAAACCCAAGTTTGACATTTGAAATTTGGGCCATTGACTTCATAGGACCATTCCCCATACTAGCAAAAATAATAGGTCCAAGGCTCATAACAACTGCAGTAGAATATGTAACCAAGTGGGCAGAAGCAGAACCAGTCAACACATGTTCCAATGAGATAGCTACTAAATTCATCTACAAAGATATAATTACTAGATTTGGATGCCCAATAACCCTAATCAGTAACCAAGGTTCACACTTTATTAACAAAACCATCAAAGCACTAATATACCAGTTCAAAATTGACCATCGACGTAGTACAGCTTATCACTCCTAGTCGAATGGAGCAATCGAGGCATTTAACAAAACATTAACAAAGGGCCTAACTAAAATCTATAATACCGACAAGGATGATTGGGATGAAAATATACATGTAGTACTATGGGCTTACAGAACAACATACATGTGTTCGACCGACCAAACACCGTTTTGACTCATCTATGGACAAGAAGCAGTTGTTCCACTACATTTGCGAAAGCAAGCACCTATCAGAGAAGATATTTTACATGTCGATGCCAAGCAAGGAAGGAAGGACCAACTGCTGTAATTAAACAAGCTAGAAGAACACCGACTGATTTCTCTACAACACCAAGAAATCCAAAAACAAAAGCAGAAGGCTTGGCATGATCACAATATTGAAAACAAGAATCTATCGGTAGGGGACCTCACCTTACTATACAACAGTTGAGTAAAAGGAAAACCCAAAAAGTTACACACGTAATGGATGGGACCTTACGTTGTCGAAGAAATTCATACCAACAAATCAGTCCGACAAAGGACATTACAAGGCATAGTCCTTCGGAACCTTGTTGATGGTTCCCAACTAAAATGGTACAAAAATTAAAACATGTTCAAAAAAAAAACCATAAATATAACAACCATAATTGTCAGAGAAAAACTATAAAAAGACTAAAAAGACTAAAAACAACAAAACAGAACCAACACCCTTATCCCAGGATGACAAGAAACCAGCACTTCAACAACAGACATCGAACCCATCGACCGCTCGCATGATTGACATCGACCAACGACCCCGAAGGTCAAATCACGCCTTCATGACTACAGTCAGAAGGAGCGCCAAAATCAAATCACCATTAACACAAACCCCAGAGACTGCACTAGACCATTACTTTTTCCATTAATACATCCATCGATAGAAACGTCAACTGCCCCACCTATAAATATTGGACCAGAAAAAGATCATTTACAGTATTTTGAAGATATAGAGCAATTCAGCAATAAAAAAATTGAGAATCGAGAACCTATAAGAAAAGTCGACCAAGAAACCGATGAGACGACACCGAAACAATCCAGAGTTGCAACTGCAAATACAAAGGAACTGCAATCTATTAAAACCCCATTGATGAGAAGGTTAAGAAACATCAAGAACACCAAGGTAAAAGAAACCTCATGGGAAAAAAATTGGGCCGAAATCAAGGAATTGGCCTATGTCGACAAGAAACCGACACAAGAAGCAGAGAAGATAAACCACAACTCCATTATGAACTACATGAACAGACCATTCATGGCAAGTTTTGGAGGAATGAAAGAAGCAGTGGTAACATTCATTACCAGTCGATAGCACAACGGGAAATTTTACTTCGACAGACTAGTTGAAATCTTTGGCAAATTCATATACAAACTGACTGGTCTTTCAAACCAAGGCAACCCAGTCCCTATTGACATAAAATAAGGACTGGTAGAATGATTAACTGGAACGCCGTCAAGGAAAAAATTGAAAGGGATAATGATTAGTCAGATACAAGCCTGAACGCCACAAATCCTGGCCAAAATCATAGCAACAGGGCTCACACCTATAGGATGAGGGAGCGACCTAAAGCTGGATATGCTAGAAGTGGTAGAGACAATAGCAAAAACAAGAAAATTATACAGATGGGATCAGTATGTCATCGACATGCTCAAAACCATCTGTGAGAAATTCCAGGAGTCAGCCGGGATCATAAGGTTCCCATCTCTGATAATCTGTATAGTGATGTACCACTTGTTCCCAATCAGAGACAAGCAGTTCCAAGAACCAAAAAAATTCCACATGTAGAGGTTCAAGCCATTTGCACAGACTGGAACATTGAAATAATTAGCAAATGGAAAAGTATTGTTGGAAAGCTAGTTCCAACACCTGAAAATCCAGATGACCAGATGGAGGGTGCCTTAGAACATCTGACGAAGTCTACTGAAAATAACACACATCCAACTAGAACTCGACCACACTGCAGTTTGGTATATGCAGGGAGCAAAAGAAAAAGCAAATCTTCTCGACTATTACCCAACAGTATAAGAGATCTTCCATGAGCTAGCTCGACAATCTAGCACAAAGTTAACCATACTAGAAAAGACTAAGGAAGTAAGCCTACCAATGGAAGAACCACTGATAGAACAAGAGAAGGAAGAGCACTGTGAACTTCGAATACACATCAACACCTTCATGTTAGAGGATACACCAGCATAAGACACCAACAAACTACAATTAGCAATCATACCACCAACGACCCAAAGGGGGAGTACATTGACAGAGCAGCAGGTAACCAAGCCAACTGAGAAAAGTATTAGTCTAGCTCAAACACAGGAGGGAGGAGAAGGAATGGAGGAAGACATTGAATCCGACAACCCAAAATATGCTATAAAAAAGACAAAAATAGAAAACTAGCAAGGGAAATAGAAACCGCAAGGAAAAAGGGAAGAGGAAGCGCAAGCTCATCCTCTCAGAATCAGAAGATGAAGACAAACTAATAGCTACTGCTGTCGACATAATAGAATACAATGTAGCAAACAAAGTTTCGGTCAAGATGCAATTCAGGTGCTTTGTCGAGTCAGGAGCACAGCAAGGTCGACCGGAAAAGGTAAGAAGTACAAATATGTCAACGGCTGAAAACATTGTAGATTTAGTTTCTACACCTCCACCCCCATCTCCAACCTAGATCACATAGGAATAAATTCCACAGATACCCACCATAAGCCTAGTTGACATATTAAAAAATGCTATGCTAGAAACCTTAAAAGAGAGGTTCAACCAGGACTGTGATTTCCAGGCATACACTGAGAAATTGCCTGAACTACTCACCTCTGTCCATAGGATCACCACCAAATGTCCTCTGATCAAAGCTAGTGGATCAAGGAAGCTCATTCCTCCACAACCTAGACAAATAGCCTAGAAATCCAGATCTATGGGAATTATAAATTCAACATTCATGAGGAACCCCAACAAGACATCTCAAGTTGGTCCCTGTCGACATCCCACACCCTCCATTAGCCAATGAGCCAGCAAGAGATGTGGAAGAAGAGAAATTGGGAGAAAATAACCGGGTGATTGACAACCTATTCTATGATGACCTAGGTAATTCAACACCACAAGTCGAGGACCCAACACCAATTGACAATATCCCCACTACACCAATTACATACCATTCACCATCTCCACCTCCACTTCCCAATCCAGAACCTTTACCAAATATTGAAACATCTATACCTAAACCATATGCACCTGAACCTTTTTTACAAAATACCTTAGATACACATCCAGCTATAGAGCTCACCGAAGAAATCCAACTAGAAGATTCACTGACCGTTGCAGATCAGCAACTAGAAAATCAACCACAGGAGAGTCTAACCCTTGCAGATGCATAGGCACAGCAGCAGGAAGAATAACATAAACACAAGAGGAAAAGAGACAAAAAGAAGAAGGACCACCAAAAATAATCCTAGTTGACAATGGTCCACATTAGACAACTTGGGTCGACCACTGTAGTCGACACAACAAAGCTAAAAGACAAAGAATTGGGAAAACTATTAGAAAATATGGCTATTGAAGCAAAAACAAGAATCCAGATCAAACACAAGGAGCTCGATGACATTGAGAATGAACAAGTCAAATTCTTGTCAAAATGCAGGAACTTAGCTCAATCTATAATACCAGTGCCTATGGAAGTCAGAACCAACAAGCCATTAGAAAAACCATATCAACTATTTGAGAGTGTGGTGGCGACCTTACAAGTACACATGCAAAATACAAAAGAAGAGAAAAAAGAAGAGACATCAATATTGTTAATGCAACAGTACACAGCATTTTCAGAAGCATACAAAGTGCTACAAGACCACATGGAAGAATCTGTGATCATAGAAGAGGTACTCCAGGACTGGCCTACTTATTACGGGGAAGTATTCTAGTAGACTCAACAGACTCAAGAATAGATTCAAGCATTGGAAAAGAGAAAAAGCACTGAAGAAGCATTGAGAAATACAATACAATATCAAATTGTGCCGAAGACAACCAAACTGTAGACTCAAAAGACATTCACACCAGTGGGTGCAACAAGCACTCCCAAGCTTGGATAAATTAGATACCATCTACCTGTAGATGAAAATACTACTGGAGACAACAGAAGAAAAATACCAGTTCATGGGAACTGACATGGAAAGAATAGTAGACCTTTCCATTCAAGAGAAGATGTTAACTTTATCAAGCATCACAACACTGACCATAGACATCCAGAAAGTACTTCAAAGTTGGACAGAATTTCAACATCAACTGGTCGTTACAGCAGAAGCAATCATTGAAGTATGCATACAGAAATGACCAACCAACCGACTGCATAGGCCATGAAAAACAAACAATAAAAAAAATAACTACCTCAGACAGTAAAGATTTTGAATACCTCCCTTTTTCTTCGGGACGAAGAAAGATTTTGTTCCTAGGGGAGATGTTGGAGGAGCCAATCGGTGAGCTGACTAATTAGAGATTAGGTCGGCCACATAAGGTCCTGTCATTTGACCGAACCGATAGGTAGTTATATGTAACTGTTTGTAAATCATATATATTATGCTATTGATCCAGATGAGAAAGGGGGTTCGGTTCTATGTTTGTATGGACCCTCATGACATAATATAATCGGTTATTCTACATCTATGTTATTGTCACTTGTATTTGTTTGTCTGTATACTTTAATGTGTATTATTGGTAACCTTCTGTGATCTGTGAGATTACAACACCAATACACTGCAGATCCATGAGAATGACTATGTCATGGCTACTGACAATACACTATAGATCCATGATGCACAAGACTCAAATTGAAACATGGATATAGAACATACAAAGTAGATCCATGTTATCCTGACTCAAAATTTGAACACAATAACCATGTTAGACACAATGGATCACTGAGAGGTGGGGTGAATTAGTGAGCTCAACAATTTTTCAATTTCACTTCTTCAATACTTTACCAGAGATCATCAAATGAAAGGTAAACTTTATTATATCTAAATTTGATATGGGTTACATTTGAAAGGCCACAACCTTGGGGTTTGCACCAACTTCAACTAACTCAAGAGTACCAACTCTTATTACAAGACCCAGTTTGGTTTTTCTCAGATCCAACTGAGAAAGGGTGTGCAAGGCTCAGCTTGAGTTTTATATACTGATATATGCCCTGTCACATCTCACTTTTCACTGTTGTCACTATCATCTTATCAACTTGTCCCCAATCAAATCAAACTACTCGCTTAACCTGTTGTTAATATCATGTCCCTCATCTTATATTCTTTTCATTTCATATAAGTCTACTCATGTCTTCATAGTCCGCTCATGTATTAATGTTGCTCATGTCATCAAGGATTGATTATGTCAAGATATCATTGTTGTTCAAAATGGATCCTTATCAACATCAAAATAAAAAGTTTGTGGCTGTGTTGTCCGCCGATTGCACACCTGCAGCAAAAATATTTCGAAAGCTGTCTCCTCACTTGAGAAAGTGGGAGAGGTGTGACCTTGGGGGCAAGCACAGAGCTAGGTACTGTCACCTACTCCTAGCTCCTCCGTTTAGGCTAACTCCTAACGAAGCCAAGGGGGGTAGTCCCTACAAAAGAGTTTCTATGGCTCTTAAGTTGTTAAAGTGTTTTGATTAGTTGCGGATGCGGATGGGTGTTGTTTTAGGAGTTATTATGATTTGAAGTGTTTGTTTATTATGAATATGACACTAAATCAAAAGCAATCCACGTTGCTAACAAGAGATTACAAAGATAAGCAAAAATTCTAGACTTTAATAGTGCATTCAGAGAAAGAAATTACGATAAACCATAGACCATTGATCAAATAATATGATTATGAAAATTAAAAAAGGACTAGTGCCTTATGGAGTCAATGAAGCTGAAATGCGCTAAAGAATTAAACACAAGTCTAGAAATCAAGCTAGTGAATGTTAGGTGATGCGAGTGCTCTTGGTATA
>LPNX010634283.1:92559-183931 GCA_001517045.1 Pseudotsuga menziesii
GCTGCATCATGTCTATTGGCTTTCCCCTTAATCAGAGTTGACTAACACCGAAACATGCATCTCCACTATCTTACTGCGACTACTACATTCTCATCATACTTGAAATTCAAAGATGATAAAAATTTTCAGCAAGGTATTCATGTTATTGCCTCAGATCTACATTGATTCGTTATGCCCTAAATTAGATAGAAGAATAAAATAAAAAATTCATAAGTCTACGACTTAGTTCACACCAAAATTCAGAACTTCATCACTTATTTTCCTTCATACTATAGTTTCCTCAGTCATTCGAAATTCATATCTTCCATTAACAATTATTCACGTAAATGTTAAGAGCCTTGGCTCTTATTTTAACACAATTTCCACAAATATTTGTTTTTATGGCACTGACTTGTAATATCTTATTTTCAATTTTAACTTTTAATTGTTTGGTCCAAATGGATTGGTCCGACTTGTTCCTTCACTTTGTTAATTTTAATCTTATTAATCATTCCCAAGAGCTTTCTTCTCGTTAGTTTCCCCTTTTTGACTATTCCTTATTTCAAGGAATGAAACCCTAAGTCCATATGGATTTTAATAAGAGATTGGCATTCCATCATGAATATTAATTAAGGATGTTGGGACTTGGCACTTGACATTCACACTTTTTGATCTATTGCAAGTATTGAGACAAGTTGTGTGTCTTGATTTTTTATTTTTAGACTTTCCATTTTGTTGTAGATTGAATGCTCTGATTGCTAGCACTAGCATTCTTTAACACAAAATATGACGGCTTAACTGTCTAATTTTCAACATATTGATGTCAGCAATTCGACAATATTCTCTTTATTTAAACATTAGTTGAATTTTGTTTTTTCCGATAATGAAAAAAGATCGTCATAATTACGACACATAATGGTCACATTTTTTATGGGTAATTTTGTCTCATAGATGTTGGAAATTCGACAAATTTTTCTTCAAGAATGTCAGTTAACTGATGATAACTTCAATTTATGTATGTCGTATTTCTGATGGAATATCCTTCATGGAATTCGGATACCCGATGGAGCGTTCACTTCGTAGTTGTCAAATAACCAATGACTATCTCTCAAACTTCTCGTTAGAAGCATAACTGTGCCGTCGGATTGAATAGAAATCCAACAACAAATTGCAATTCATGTATGTCATATATTTGACAAAGTGTGCTTTTGAGATGTCAGATAACCGACGGATATCCCTCCAACTTCTCATCAGAAGTATAACTGCATCATCATATTGAATGGAAATTCGACAACAAATTACCATTCAAATATGTCAGATATCCGACGGAGTTTGCTTCAAGAGGTCGGATAACCAACGGATATCCCTTCAACTTCTTATCAGAAATATAACCACGTCGTCAGAAGTGTCCTTCAATAATGTCGGATATACGACGGAATTAATTAATTTTTTTTTTAATTATTTGAAAGAAAGCAATATTTTTAAAATTTTAAATTGCTTTCACAAGAAAACAATTTAAACATAACAATCTCTATTACCATATATGAAATTTGGAAATTTTCCCAATCTAAAATTTCCACCACAATTCAATAAAGTACTAGATTCATCACGCAAAATTTTTATCCTTAGGGCCACACTAAAGTACTAAAAGTACACTTACAAATATCTCAAATGTGTTTAGTAATGCCTCCATAAGAATTTTTCCTAGTCATACCAGCTATTAGAGATGAGTCCTTGAGACACCAAAGCCTAAGGTTGATCACATTTTTGGCCAGTTTTTCACCAATTTCATCTCTCAGACGATTATGAACAACCTCCATGACATTATTTGTTCCTAACCCCTAAAAAATGTCATGGAGTTGAAAATAATATAAATTGGTGTATCAATACATTTGAATCCTATCAAAATTCTCTAGGAGGACCACTCTAAATATATACACATATGTAGCTTCCTTGTCCTCTTTCCCTGTTCTCTTAACCCAATTGTTGCTTCCATTTGGCCAAGATTATTCCCTTATGAAATTCACAGGTCTTGATGATCCAAATGATCTAAATATCTTGGCAATGAATATTTCATCTAAAGTATGATTTTTGTATTCATTTTACATTAAAAGCTTTGCTCCTGCAATATCAATTATTATAGGATAGACCTTTGTCTAGTGATCCTATGCTGATCCTTCTTCTCATGATTTAGGTTAAAACATGGATTTGATAGCATAGCTCTCTTGTTGTACTATAAATCCTTTTTTATAGAGAATACATGGTATTGTAATCATAAAGTAGTAATTATTTTGAAATCCTAATGCAAATTCCTTTTAGATTAATGATATTGGGATTGTGAAGATGAGATATCATAGTTATTTTGTTGCAAAAATTCCTAGAATTTCCCTCGTCAATGAGATTAAGACCCATCCATGTTCTATTAGGAAGGATTGCTTTCCAGACCATATATAAACTAGAGAAACTAACAATTATGTGACTCAAACCTAAAGTAAACTTATTTAGTTCTTTGTAGGAATATTGTTTTATACATGTAGCCAAGATAACCAAATATTTTATGTCAATACCCCATGGTTTGAACAAGAAACAACCACTAAATGATCTCTAAGTTAGTGCAAAATCTAGTGTATTTATGTTTACTCTTCCATGCACATCAAATTTAGTGAGCTATGGAAAATGTCCATCCAATGCTCTTAAAATTAATCCTTTATTCTTCGTTAGTTACCCACTCATATGAAAAGAATGCTATGTTTCCATCAAAGAATTTGTTGATCAAATTTATGTCGAATTCTATGAAAACTTAAATGAATTACTTTATGTTAGGTTGACTTGTAGGATTAGTGTCCTAACATTTACTGATATAATCAATGATCATGGAGGGAAAAGATGAAGGGAAAATAAGCATCTTTCCCTGCTTTATAATCTCATGCACCTTGTTGTTTCCAAGATTAAATTACTCAAAATGTTTTTTTCTAGTTTGAATCTAATATAAAATCATCCCAACACTATAGACATGTACTTTGTATATTATGATATTCAATAACCCTCCATAGACTAAACTTTACCCTATAAAACCTTTTGTCTCTTAAATCTATTACACCAACAGTCTCTATAAGCACATTCATAGGCTTGAGATTGAGATTCATTTTCCTCCAACTATGTAGATAATCCATCCCTTTGGATATCTATAAGATGATCTCAATGCCAACATAGAGTGGATTTGGCCAATGCGACCTAGAATTGAGTAATCTAACTAGATTCAAACTCACCATCTCTATAATGAAATAGTACTAATTAACACCATGTAGGCCTATTCCATAACTTGCATAATAAATGGTCTCTACAATTTGGTTATTCCATGGATTCAATCTTAACAAATTAACATGAGATATGATCTCCTTCATACCCACCTTGATTCCAAGCCATTATCCCTCATAGATTTTACCACTTAGATTCACATTATTTTTTGCCTCAAGTTTCAAGGATTGATCTCTAACAACTTGGTGAAACATAATTTTGCAATATGTTTTGCTAAGAACTTGGCCAAGAGAGACTTGTTTTTGTCTTCATTGCAACTTTCAAATTGTCAATGCCATCGCTTACAAGGATTGATTCTTCCATACACTAAGAAACATGTTTGGTATTAATACTCTTGTAACATGATAACATTGTGGTACAAAAATTCAAGTTCTTCGACACAAATGCATCGCATAGATTATCAGATTAAGCTTCATTAAACTTGGATAACTTCTTTTAGTTAAAGGAAACATCCCTTATTTAATCCAATTCTTGCTTCTACCACTCCATTTCGTTGTAATTTTACATAAACATTTGGGTTTAGACTTGGATAAATTTAATCATATACATATTTATATTGGAATTGAACATGTGATATGGACAAATACTACACACTTAGTCAATGCTAAAACTTTCATAAAATTCCATAACCGTTGTTGCACTACATCAAAATTAGAAATGATGGGTTTTTACAACATATTGCACCAAATACAATATTGTTAACAAAAGCCTTGCACTACAACAACAATAGGGATCATGATTCCATTAATCAAAATATTGGTCATCAAAGCCCATAAAAAAATAGGATCTAGGATTGTTAGTGGGGTTGTGGTCTAGACTTGGGTTGGTTGGATCTACCAAAACATGTTCGATTTTCAACATTTTTCTATATAGGATTCATTTCAGAATCCCAATGTGACACATTTAGAAGTTTGTATCTTTCCTTGAAAAAAAATAAAGTAGGAGGGATGATGTTGTATGTGGACCATAATGTAATTTTTTTTTATCTCATGAAATATTTTTCCCAAAATTGTAATTGTCATGTCAAATATTGCCCCGAAAATTATAAGTATTGCACTCTTTCCTATCAATAGAGGAGATGGAATTACTTTTGGAAAATTATTTGTCATATTAAATTTTTTGGCAAAATACTTGTCACATTAAAATTTGGAGGAACAACATGTCATGTTAAAACATTAAGATAAGACATTGAGACATTGGAAAATTTAATGTTTATATGGCATATAAGCACAATATTTTTATAGAAATTTGTTATAAGCACCATATTGTTGTGACAAATAGAATTTGTGCAGCAATTTTCCCTTGTCTTATTGGAATCCAATGACCCAAGAAGCCCAAGTTCTGATTGATTTGAAACTCTCATTGATTTTTTGAGCATTTGGGTTGGTTTAGAATGGGGCTAATTATTTATGTGAAAACCTTCAACATGCATGGAACTTGGATCGTGGTGATTCCAACTATGCTAAAAAAAATGTCCATATTTAGTTTAAATGTATGCTTGAAAATGGGGTTTGATTGCTACATATTTACTATATTCCCACACATATTAGAAGGAACCATGGATAGTCATGCACATTCACAAGGTTTTTTGCAACATAGGTGAAACCCTATATATTTGTAAGGTTTGAAATAGAGTGTGCATAATGCACGATTCCTTTTGCAAGGTTTTAAGGAGAGTGCATGGTTCCATTTACAAGGATTTGAGTAGAATGCAGAGTGCATGATTCCACAGTCCCTATTCTACCTGCATTTAAGGGAAGGCCATGTGAAAAATCACAATGGTATTTGTTGTTGCTAGGGAAAATTTTAAGGATCCATAATTTTCTTAAAGTGTATAAATCTTGGCGAATCTTACAAATTTTTAACTTTAAAACCATAAAATGTTTGGTGATATTTTTGTAAAAATATTAAAATTTATAAGGATTTCATATAGTTTATGGATAATTTTTGTGGGAGTAAAATAATTTTACCATGTGGAATTTGGGTGAGTCATTTTAGAAAAAAAAGAAGGAAATTGGTGAATATTTTTTTTGGAAAAAAAACATAACAAATTAGCCCCTAAATTTTTCCCTACTTCTTGTAAACATTAGAATCTACATAATTTCTCATGTCAGAGTCTCTATAATGTAACATTCTCGTCCATATTACATCAATGACACATATGGTCCCTTTCCTTTCACATTATGGATTTTGTTACATTACATTTCCCTTCTTGTCACATCAAACTTCCCTACCTACTTTTCACCTCAAGATAGCATGCCAAGGAGCCTAGTGTAATGTGCTATGAAACACTACTTTGTGACATCAAGGTGATGCGATAGGTCACTAGTGTAACATGTTAGAATGAAATGACAATAAGAGCATAGTAATGTGACACAGTGATAACATAGGGAGGGTAGTGTAACATCATAGGAAACACAATCTAGCCTCATAAGATGACATAATAGGGAACATACTTTAATGTGACAAGAACCTTGACGTGATAGGCATAGGTTATTATAATTCTATACTATTACTTGTCATGTAATTTTAAGGTGACATATAGAGTAGGGTAATGTAACATGTTCAATATCCACCCCATAGTGAAACATGTAATGCTGCTACGATGGGGATGTGACCTATTGGATTTGATCCAGCGATCAATATAATAGTACACATCCACCCTACAACAACATTGAATGTTGTGTTGTAGGGTGGATATTGAACACCATGTAACATGACTTAAACTTTGATGTGAAGTGAAAGGAACCATTTGTGACATCGATGTGACATGGTAAATAAGATAGTGTGACTCTAACATTGTAGTATCATAGAAGTGGCAATATAAATTCCATGCAATGTTTTTTCCCAAATTATTGTATGGAACCTCAAACCTTGATGTGACAACCAAGGTAATGTAAATACCAAGCATAATTCCAAGTAGGGATCGGCGTCAAGTATTGCCTTAGGAAAGGAGGGTAGTAAAATTACCACGATAGTTTATGCCTAGAGCCTTACAAGGAGAGTAGGTGGAACTTTGCACATTTATAAGGCCATAAAAAAAAGAGGATAGAGCACTGCTTAGAACCTTAACATCACATAGAGGGTAGGTAAGAAATTTTCCTAAAACTTTGGATTTACATGTGGAGAAAAGCATATTAGATGGAACCATATATATTTACAAGGTTTGGAGTAGAATATCTAGGAGAGGGACGCCAATAGTGGTGTGCCTTCCCATTTTCCACCTATGTTGGACACATGGAGGGAACGTTGGAACTCCAAAGACCACCACACAACAATGACATGTGTTCCTTACCATGCAATACCTTTTTGTGATTTTAATGATCACAACTACCACCTTTTTCACCCTTTCTCCCATATTCTTCCCAAGCCTCCGTTCATTCTTGTATGGAGATGGTGCGTGACCATTTTCCCACCCTAATGGTGGTGTACCTAGTCCCTACAGCTCCCCATACTAGGATTTTGTAGTTGTGATGAGTCATGTTGGTTACTGAAGCTTCCCCTTGTTTTTTTATCAGTGGTTCTCTATTGGTTGTTTGCGACATCATGTGGGTGATTTGCATGGCAGTGTGGTTTCCTTTACTAGTTTGAAGTTGTGCATTTGTGGTTTAGTGTGATGCTATGTTTGTTTCATATCTTTGGGACTGAATCTACTACAGTTCACTAGCTACTTAACATGCCATGGGAGGTAAAATTAATCTCTTTTGACTTCTTATTGGTTTTTTCCACAAAAAATTGGCTTTTTTACTTCCCCACTATCTATTCATGTCACATTGGAGGTGAATGAATTTGTGTGGAGATGTGTAGATGGATGTAGAGGTGGTTGCAACATTGTTCATGTTTTATACCAGTAGGACCTCGACTCCTACTAGCTTCTCCTATGTGGTTTTTAACACATTAACTTCTATTGTGGAATTTTTGGATGGAATTGGTTTCTCTATGCGTTGTGGAGTTGGTTTAGGGTTGCGATTAAGAATCAATTGAGAAATTTTAATGGTTGTTTAGGTTTTTCTCTAGTTGTAATTTTTTGGGTTGTGGGTTCTGCTCCATTTGTGGCAATGGATTTGTATCAACATACATTATTGTAAACATGGTTTTTTATCACAATGTTGATGGTTTTAATGGTGTTTTTATGGCTATTTAGTTCAGTTCTCATGCATGGAATTGTTCTTGTGGTTATTTTTGGTTAAGATATGTTTTTTTCTCTACCATGAAAGAGGTCAGCCCGAGCCATTACTGAAGTCATTGCAAGTTTCTACAGGAATATAGATCTAGGATGTTTTATTTTATTTT
Source organism: Pseudotsuga menziesii (assembly GCA_001517045.1). Classification (NCBI taxonomy): domain Eukaryota; kingdom Viridiplantae; phylum Streptophyta; class Pinopsida; order Pinales; family Pinaceae; genus Pseudotsuga; species Pseudotsuga menziesii. The sequence goes on from LPNX010634283.1 coordinate 100,150, forward strand.
CATATAATTTATGTTTATCTAATAGGGGACTTACNTTCTCTACCATGAAAGAGGTCAGCCCAAGCCATTACTGAAGTCATTGCAAGTTTCTACAGGAATATAGATCTAGGATGTTTTATTTTATTTTCATATAATTTATGTTTATCTAATAGGGGACTTACAAATTCAATATAACAATTGTGTCAATATCAATAGAAGAATTTTCCAAAATATATTTTCCCATGTAAGCATAGAATTGATCAGAGAGGCTGTAACTTCTGTATAAGCCTATATGTATATCTTTCTTAATTTCTCTTTTTTTTCCCTTCCTTTCTCTTATATTTTCTCTTGTCCTCTTTCATTTTTTTTTAATTANTATAACTTCTGTATAAGCCTATATGTATATCTTTCTTAATTTCTCTTTTTTTTCCCTTCCTTTCTCTTATATTTTCTCTTGTCCTCTTTCATTTTTTTTTAATTATTTAATTCCCCTCAACACATTTTTCCTCTAAGATGGAAATTGGGATCCTAATGGATTTATGTTTGAGCCATAATATTTTATGTGGGTTTAAAAATCAATAGACTTTACAACAACAATAACCACATGAGTGTTGCAAGCCATATCATACCTCATCTAAATATTTCCTAACTTGTGCANTGTGTGAGCCATAATATTTTATGTGGGTTTAAAAATCAATAGACTTTACAACAACAATAACCACATGAGTGTTGCAAGCCATATCATACCTCATCTAAATATTTCCTAACTTGTGCATATATTTTTTAAAATTTGATGTAATATCACACATGATTTACAATGTTGGAAAACCCTATGTTTGTATCTGCAATCTAATAAGATGCAAAAATGTATCTATTATGTAGACAACAATTGTGTTACAATAAAAAACATTCAAAATTGACAACAAGGAACCTAACATTTTCAACCAACAAAAAATGTTGTCCATGTTTTTGGACTTGTAAGAACATTTGATCATTTCTATTAGCAACTCAAGTAAGGAAAAATAACAAGGAACAAAGAATGGTCCAAATTCACCAAGTATGGAATACAAATCAAATTAATAGAAGAAAAATAGGTATGAGAAGTAGGAATATGTTGTCGATACTTATAATTTCTTGGTACAACTTACCTTGATTTGTGGAGCTTGACACTATCTTCTTTTGCTTTACCTTTCAAAACATATCTCAACATACTAAAAATATTTTCCTTTTACAATAATTTCATGTTAGGACCCAAGAAAAAAATATTTGCATGTTTATGAAAATAACAAAATGAAGCTAAAAAAAATGCAGTTTGAGTAGCTTGTCTCAAAGAATAAAAACAACATTACTAATGAACATTTTACGTTTGATGAATTTTTTTAATTTAACAATGTAAATTAAAATAATATTCAAGTAAAATAATTGATAGTAAGAGATCACCTAAGAAAACATGGAGAACCACAACACAAAGTATATAAGGCCATCGATCACATCAAAACGTGAATTTTTCCTTTGAAATATGAAAATGTTTCCCAAGGCTATCTGTAACAAGTTCCAATGGATGAGTGAAATAGAAATAGTAAAATCTAAACACTACAATTATAGAAATAAATGTGGGAAATGTATAATTCCTTACCATTCACTGATCTCCTCTCTGTTTTGAGAATGATTTAATATTCTCTACTGAACAGGGCCAACCACATGAAGGTGGAAGCTATTATGGCCCCTACCCCCCACATCACTCTCAATTCCCCAAACCCAATTCATCTACTTGCAAATAAAAATTTAGTGCAAATTCATTCATTCAATAGCTGAAAAAAATTCATTAAAGCATTAATTAAATTATTCATCCATTTAATATTTGATAAAACCAATCATTTAAGTATTCATTAAACCATTCATTCATTAAATAGTGAAAAAAAACATGCACGACATTGTATTATAAAAAAGAATTACTCAAAATTTATTCACTCACTTCCTTTTTACTTTTCTTCTCTTTAAAAAATGAGCAAGAAGCACATCTTCTAGAATTTTTCCTTTAGTTCCTGGTGCTTCATCAACTTGTCCTTATGTCTCCCTAGTATACTACTCACCATGTGGATCTTGCAGCAAGGGGCTCCAAAATCTTGCAATAATGTGAAAATGTTTCATTAATTTATTTTTGTTTTTATAATTGCAAGTATTTCATTTTAAAAACATTATAAAGGTGTTTTTTTACCTTGTGTGAGCACATCATGTTCTTCATTTTCCTATCCAGGATCAACCTATACAGTGTGACCATCTACATGCTCTACAGTTGAAAGATGGATAAGTACAATTAATGTTCACCATATGAAATTATCTATACAAAATTGTAGCATATGAATAAATTCATTACCAATAACCGAAGCATGATCTTTGAATGGTTTTTTTCCATCATCGACATTAAGGGGATCATTGATTTCCTGCTCAAAACATAGTAAATATTTTATGTTAATTGTTTATAACAAAAAGATTGCATGAAAATTAATAAATTTTCATTAAACTATATATATTTTATATACATGTGTACCAGATGGATCACCAAAAGACTGTGTATTCCCAGACAATCTTTTTTGGCATTCAACAATAGCTTCAAAGGCGTTTTGGAAGCCAAGCTTCAAGTCTTTATGAGTGGGCACTTCTTTGAATCGGCCAGCCTGCATATTTGCACAATTTCATTAATTTTACATTTTGTGTCATATTAAAACAAAAATAATTTTCAATTTATTATTTGGATGCATTATTGGGTTTTCAATACTTAATTGCCACCAAATTCAAATAACCACTAGGCCCAAGCTTATGTTGACCAATTTTTTCCAATCTTTCCTTTGTGGCCTTTGATGTGTTTGGTAGCCTAATCCAGTGTTAAATTATGTTAGATGTTTGAAATTCAATATAAAAATTAATAATAATAAGGGTTACCATTACATTGTGGAAAGTATTGCAAACCTCTTTGTGCCTCGTAGTATTTGTCCAGCTTTTCTCAGAGCCCTCTCTTTTCCATCTTCCACTAGGGATTTCCACTCCCTTGATGGAATCATTGGAGGGTGCTCATACCTAGGGTTCCTTTCTAGGTGAACCCTATATTGGTCTCAAACAATATTCATATGCTTCCCACCATTATTTAAGACCTTTTTTGTATCAAAGGTATCTATGTCGAACATGCCAACCAACCGATTAGTCAGTTCATCCTTTAAAAAAATTTCTCTCTGTCCCACCTTGTGTGGATGTTGGGCCCAAAGATATCCAAGGTCAAATCATTTATATTTTTATAAAAAACATCATTTTCTACAAAAGAATCATGCCATCATTAGTTTAAAAAAAATTATTGGTATATTACAATCAAATTATATAAACTAAATTGAATGATGTATAATTACCTAGAATCTTCACCATATTTATTGGAATGAGTTCATCGTTCACTAAACATGGTGTCTCTATTTAACCCATGCTAGTGACACAAGAATATACAGGAACTGTTGCTTCAACATCAACATTACTATCAAGCCCTACATCCACCCCTTCTTCTGCATGATCTGGTGTGTGTTGGTCAGCAGCGACTACACTCTCTGCTTGCCTCGAGGTGTCACAGAACATGTTGTCAACTGTTCAGTCAAAAAATTAGGTGCATTATGTGGAATAGGTGGAGTCATTTGCTCATTGGTCCCAACACTGCCTTCACCACCCGTGTGTGGTCGCAGAAAATCCTTTAAATACAAACCATTCAATTATAAGTTAAATATCATATAAAAGTAAAAATTATAAATTTCTAGATGAATTGATATTATGATTCAAGATTCTGTAACTTACTTTCAAGGCTTGAGATCTCTTTAGAAACAAAATTTTATTTGATCGTGTCTGTTTGTGGAATAATGAATAGCAACCGAAGCATATTCACATTAATTTTTTTCAAGGTATTCTGTAGAGCCTTAACCGGCTCTAGAGAAGAACCAATGTTAGCATCGTTCAACAACTCATTCACATCAAAATCTATGGATTTTTGTGTTGTTGTTTCATAAACTAAATCAATGGTCTGCAACAAAAATATATAAAACGTTACTTACGTGTTCACTGCAATAATCTGAGAAAAAAATTATATTAACAAAACATATCTATCATGACTGATTCCTAGAATTACATCTAGGTTTACCTTATTCCTGGATGACGGTGTGGTATGATCAATAGTTGGGGACTTTCCCCGATAATACACCTACAAAAAATTAAACAACATTATCATAATGAAAGCAATTATACAAAAGAAAAAATACAGAGAAAAATAAATATTATGCTACAGTTTATATATGTGTGAAATTTTGAAGTATTTACATTGTAGAATTACATTTAGGTTTACTTGTTTCTCAGAGGATTTTGTCATCTAATCAACAGCCAAGTTTCTTCCCCGATAAACACTCTAAATAAAATATAGATAGTATTATATAAACCAAATGAATATACTATTGAAAAAACATAACAACACAATTGTTTGTACATATTAAATTTTTACAATGACATCGATGTATACCTATTGCCTCGAGGAAGGTCTAGTAACATCTACTGTGAAGGATTTTCCCCTATCAGCATTTGATCTACAACAATATCTGGGAGCACAATATGCTCTCGCAAATTGAATTAGTTGCAAAAACCAATAAAAATTATTGAAAGAGGAACAATTTTACACAGACATGTGAACATAAAGAGGATATTATTCAACTGTATAACATATGAATGTGTTAAGAACAAATATATTACATCCATATCAATTTGTGAGGCTTAGGAATCCAAATGTGAGTGTACATGTGACATGGCCAAAATTGGCCGCAATCCCCCCTAGGTGGACGAAACAAGCTCCAACCCAACCAAAACAATCACGAATGATGGTGTGGATGTGGTTGAAGTGTGATGGGTAAATAATGACTCCAAGGCATGTGTGGGTGAGCAATTATAGGTGTGTGTGAGGCTCTAAGTGATAATAAAATCTCCTAGGAGAGCCAAAATGGACAAAAATACACATAAGCACCCCCTAGTCAAACCCGGATAGCCCAAATCAAGGATGTAGTGCTACAAGGAATTAAATGAGAGAAAAAACATGCTAGTTTGACCAACTATAGTGTTTTTGCATGTGTGAAAGGCCTGAAAATAACCAGTTCACCTCCTAGACCAAATTTCCTAAGTCTAAACCATAGCAATTTAATGCTAAGAAGAAAATGAAATTAACTAAGCTTATAAACCAAGGTACTAAGTGTTTCATTGTTGTTATAACACCCCACCTTAACCATGACTTCGTATAACTCATCAAAATATTATTGGAGGCATTGGAAACAAAGGCTCAAGTCACCTCATTACAAATAGAAATTTATTGTCCATGTAAAACAAGGAAAAGACGAAAACCTCATGGGAAAAAACCTCCCCTCAAAAATGGACATGGGGATGAAAAACCTGTAATTGAATGGAAACCATCACTATCCATCACTCACTCCATGAAATTATCTCAAGTAATTGAAGGTCTTCTCACTAAAACTCTTGGTGAATATGTTAGCAATTTGCTCGGTGGATGGTCAATACTGCAAGGAAATCACCCTGTCATGCACTAAGCCCCGAATGTAGGTCATATGGATCTCGATGTGATTTTTTCTCTTCCTCTGTAATGGATCCATAGATATCTTGATGGAACTTTTATTATCACACCAAATGGTAGTGGGTCAATCAAATGCAGCATCAAGCTCCCAAAGGATACCTTGCAACCACACACATTGTGTGGTTGCATTCATTGCTCCCCTATATTCGGCCTCTACTAAAGAAAGAGAAATTATGTGTTGTTTCTTGCTAGAACAGAAAATGGGACCATCAAAAAGCATGAAAACAAAACATGAATTTTACTTTCTATCACTGGGATCTCCATCCCAATTTGAATTAGAAAATCCTACTAGTTCTAGTGAAGAACTAGCTGGATAGTGTACCCAAAAACTCTTTATTCCCTGAACATATTGAAGGATATTTTTGGCTTCCTTCGAATGGACCTCATATGGTTGCTACATCTATGTTTCTAAAACACTAAAAGAATAAGCTAAAACAGTTCTGATATGTGTAAGGTACAACAAACTACCAACTAGCTTCATGTACAGTGAGCAATCTACCAAAGGAGAATCACCAAATTCACTTAGTTTTATGCCAGAAAGAAATGGAAACCTATATGCCTTACAATAAGCCATATTGAAATTTATTAGCAAGTCTTAAGCATACTTATCTTTTCTAAGAATGACGTCTCTTTCATATTTCTCAATTTCCAACCCTAGAAATTGTTTTGGCAATCCTAGATCAGTCATTGCAAACTCACTATGTAGAGATGCCTTAATTGATCCAATTTGTTTTGTTCAGCTCCCTGTAATTAAGAGGTCATACACATACAGTACAATAACATTCAATACAACATCATTTTTCTAAAAATACACATTTCGATCAAATTTGCCTCAAATGAAACCAATTGAGAACAAAAAACTATCCATTTTAGCATACCAAGCCCTTGGGTCTTGCTTGAGCCCATAGAGTGACTTCTTAAACCTGAAAACAAGTGAAGGATCCTATTGGAAATATTCAGGTTTCTATATGTATATCTATTCCTTTATTTCACCATGGAGGAATGCACTCTTTACATCCATGTGTTGAACCTCCCAACTTTTACTAGCAATAATGGCTAGAACTAGCCTAATTGAATTCATCTTTGCAACCAGTGCAAAGGTCTCAGTGTAGTCCACTCCTTGGACTTGAGAAAATATGTTAGCAACTAATATGGCCTTTTACTTAACATCATAACCATATACAACAATTTTTGTTTGAAATACCCACTTACATTGCACAAGACTCCTCTTAGGATGCAAGGGAACCAACTCCCATGTCTCATTCTCTTGGAGAGAATTGAATTCATCATGCATGGATCATTTCCACCTTGGATCATGACAAGATTCCTGATATGACTCTGGATCAGATCCATTCATCATATAACAGTGATCATCAATATAAATTTCACTTGCATAAGAGGCATTGTGAAATTGGGATTTTGTCTTCCTAGGATCTAGAGGATTTCCTCCTAGATCCCTAGAAGCTTGTATGGTTTTATCAGCCCATTTGCTCCTTGAAGGTGAGTCATTTGTAGAAATTTCATATTCATCCATGTCATTATTATAATTATTAGAAAAATCAAATCTTGAATAATTACTTACATCATCATGGTGTTGGGGAGAAGAGCATTCCCCCAGTGCTAGCTCAAAATATCGTTTGATGTCCTCTTCGAACTGCATACTCCTCTCAATGAAAATTTTGTGTGTGGATGTATCAAAGATCTTATAACCCTTTGTATATTCACCATAACTAACCATGATACATTATTTTCTCTATGGCTGCAATTCCTTCCTCTTTTCTAATGTAATTCGATCCCATGCCCTTGAGCCAAAAAGTCTTAAATGTGAGACATTTTGTTTATGGCCAAACCAAGCCTCGTAGGGTTTTCTCTTTCATTGATTTATATAAATCCTTTTTATGAATATATGCAGCACAATTGATGGCTTCATTCCATTTCTTGGGACTCAATTCCTTTTCCTCGATCATGTATGTGGCCATCTCTTTGAGAGCCCTATTTTTCCTCTCTGCCACACCATTTTGTTGTGATATGTAGGGGACCGAATGTTGCATTTGGATTCCAAATTCCTCACAAAAATTCTTCATATTTTTATTGACATATTATTTACCATTATCAATACTAAGTATTTTTATCTTATTCCCACTTTGTTTCTCCACTAGGGCCTTCCAAATATCATTGTCTCAAATACTTCATAATTTAACTTAAGGAAGTACACCCAACAAAGCCTCGAGTAATCATCTATGAAAGTGAGATAATACCTTGATCCTCCATAGGAGAGAGTGGGAATAGGACCAATTAGTTCTGAATATACCAATACAATTTTTTGTGTGGCTATCCTCTCCTTCCCCTTCTCATAGTTGCACTCTGGATGATTTCCCACTACACAACCAAAGCATGCTCCATTGGAAGATTTTATTGAAGGAAGCCCTTCCACCATCTCATCCTTGTTGAGTGCTTGAATGAATTTGTAGTTCATGTGTCAAAATATTTCATTCCATATCTTGGAGATCTCATTGGCATTAAATAGAAGCACTTTCCCTATGGAATTAGGAAGAAATTTTGAGAACTTGTACATTCTATCTTGGTGATTTACATACCCTAATGCCACAACTTTGTTGGAGGAGATTTATTCTATATATACCAAGTCAATATTAAATGTTACTCTCTTGGACTCTCCAATATGCATCATTTGATATACTGACAAAAAGTTTGTTTCCAAATCAGGTACATAGAGGACATAATTAAAATATCCATGGTCGAGTTCGATCCTGCCAACTCCTTTGGTATGGATCTCAGATTCATCTCCCATTGGAGTAGCTCGGACACTATTCAAATGCATGGAAGAGAATAACTCTCTAACAGAGTCCATATGCATGGATATTGCCAAATAAATCATGAAGGTGGAGGGGTCAAAAGAACCCGCTACCAAGGCATTGCATTTCTCCTTGTTCTCAAAACCTGAGCTCCCATATTTCTTCCTTTTTCCATCTGGGACAGGGATGTTGTTTTTATCTAGTAGTTGCACCATCATGTCAATGGTATTATTAATAGGTGCCTTTTTTTTTTCCTTTCCCTTCTTGTCATTATCCTTTGAAGTATTCAAACCCCATCAGGATTCTTGGGTCTGTCAAAATTCTTCTTCACTAGTTGTTTCAAAATCATGGCTTTCTTCTTGCCTTTGGAGGAATCTAAAACACCGACATCCAAGGCTTGATAATTTCTTCCTTTAATGGTTCCCATCTGAACTATCTTGTACTTCTCATGGTTTAGGGACTCCATGAAGCTATCTAGTGTTGGAATTTTCCAATTTTGAATGGTTAGCTTGCCAGAAAGGAAAGTACTAACAAACACTGAGTATTCTGGCCCCAAATTCAAAAGGATTGACAATATTAATTGTTATTCCTTCTTCTCAATTCCACACTTCTTGATTTGAAGTACTAGAGACTTAATTTTTGTGAATAACTCCTTGATAGTGTCAAAATTTGTTGGGCTCGAGCTAATGAGCTTGTTTTCAAGCTGGTGTTCCCTCAAATCATCAGTTTTCCCAAAGAGAGATCTGAGTTTCTACCACACCTCATTTGGGGTTTTCAAACTATCAACATGAAATATGAGCTCTCTTGAAATGCTTAGACACAACAATCCAAAGGCCTCATCCGATCTATTGAAGTATTTCAACTTCTCTACTGTAGGGTTTGGTTCCACTTCTGTACCCATGGTGACCCTGTAGAGACCCTTATATCTCATTTTGATGACCATATTAGCTTTCCATTCAAATTAATTGAATAAAGTGAAAAATATGTGGTTTTCCTCCATCTCTACTTGAGCTAGTGGTGAGATTCTGCAAAAAGTACCTGCAAAAACATCAAATTTTATCCAAAAAATCTCTCAAAATAAATCTCAAACACTCAATATTGTTCTACAACTCCAATAATATTTTATACCATGTGATAATTTGATCTAAAACAATATATAGGAGCACAAAAGACTCTCGCAAATTGATTTAGTTGCAAAAACCAGCAAAAAAGATTGAAAGTGCAACAATTTTACACACACATGTGAAAAAAAGAGGATATTATTCAACTGTCTAACATATGAATGTGTTAAGAATAGGTATATATTACTTATGAATCAATTCATGAGTATTAGGAATCCAAATATGAGTGTACATATGACATAGCCAAAATTGGCCTCAACCCCCCCTAGGTGAACCAAACAAGCTCCAAATCATCCCAAACGAACATGAATCATGGTGTGGACATGAATGGAGTGTGATGGGGAAATAGTGAATCCAAGGCATGTGTGGTTGAGAAAGTATAGGTGTGGGGGGGGCTCTAGGTGATAATAAATGCTCCTAGGAGAGCCAAAATGGACAAAAATACACATAAGCGCCCCCTAGTAAAACCCAAATCATCCAAATCAAGTATTTTGTGCTCCAAGGCATTAAATGAGGGTGCACATGTGTTGGTTTGACCAACTATAGTACTTTTTCATGTGTGAAAGGCATGAAGATAACTATTTCACCTCCTAGACCAAATTCCCCAAGTCAAAAGTATAGCAATTTAATGCTAAGAAGAAAATTAAATTGACTAAGGTTATAAACCAAGGTAATAAGTGTTGGATTAACTTTATAACATCCCTTGATAGAACTCTACATCAAAAACATAGAAAGAATTAGCTAAAAAAACAAAAATACTCACTAAAACATGACCCCCGTCCTACGAGAAACAATTCCATGCATTTATTTAATTTTCTTCTAATCTTATGACATCTAGTTGATATTTCCCTTGTAGACCTACTGGATGTTTCAATTTCCTCTATCCTTCCTAAACTATGGCCAGGTTTTCACCCTAGCTACGTGCAAAAGCACCTCCCTTCCCTCTATATGAGACAGAAGGGTAGAGTTCAATGGAAAAGAGCTAGCTGCAAATAAAATATTAGTAATACAATAAACAACAAAAAGAAAACAACTAAACTAAATAAACAACAATGAGAAAAATATACCTTTCATTTTGCTGGACAATGGGCCACTGTGCCCTTACTTGGAATGTGACTGCCTCTCCACAGGCTTGATGGTACAAAGGGTGCCTCAACATACAACATGGGAGATTGGTGGGGAAAATGGAATGTTTGGACAAATGGGAATGTCTTAGGAATTGACAGTATGCTATCATAGAGATAGCTAGATCATACATGTGACATACCATGTGCATGTGCAGATGTGGGACTGCATTCTCCAGTAGGCTACCAATGGCACAGGGGTAGGGATTATATCTACCTGCACATGTGCAAATGATGCGACGAAGTTCTATAATGGACTCACTATGACCATACATGGAGAAAATACTAGATGGGGTCACTGAATTGTGGTAAAAACAATGTAAAACAAAAATAAAAAATATGCCCCAAGTGCTGCATGGTGAGTGACTCAAGCATAGGACCTTCAGCGAAGGAAATTGGCCTTACCTTGGAGACTCTATAGTTGGCACAAAGTACATGGGGGAGAAATATGAAATTCAATGGGAGGAACTGACCCCATGCCATGGGCTAAGTGAAATGGGGGAAAAGCAATGGTGGTTTTAGAGATCTCTCCGTCATTGCGAAAGTGGTGTCGGGATAGATCAAGTGGCTCTTCCACGATCGGGGAGACAGAAGTAGTACTAGAACTAGAGATCATGTAAATGGTGTTGGTTGTGTCCAAGGAAGAAACTGGAGGGTGAATTTCCTCAAGGATGGTGTTTTTGGACTCATGAGAGTGTTTTTGAAGAGCGCTAAGGGTGGCTCGATACTCATCCAAGTCAATGCAGTGGTGTGAATAATGGCCATACAATCTGCAAATAGCGCACACATGGTTTGTTCTCAAATACTTATTTTTTACTATTCACCGAGTCAGGAGGACGACTACCAAAATATTCTTGGTTGTATCCATGTCATCTATGTGCATGCACATGATAGGGATATTTGGGAATTTTTGGATTGCATGACCATGGACTTTGCACGACGCACAAGGTGGAGTCAGCTGTAGTTCAGCTATATTTTTGGTGGCCTTTCCCCCGGTATTATTTGGGAGAGAAGGGGAAGGATTGGAAGTGGATGGATTGTTTGAAGGGCTAGGTGGAGGGCATGACTCAACCATAATAAGCTAGATGAGAGTAAGCACCACCTAGGGCATCAGACGTGGGGAAGGTGGTTCAAGGTACCACATAGGAATCCCCAACGTAAAGTTTGATCAATTTAGAGTATCCATTACAGGCTTTCGCATGGATGGGGAGTGAAAAACAATAATTACTAGGTGACATTGGTTTGGGTGGTGATTGGTTTTGTGGTGTGGGTGGGACGGTGCTGGATGAAAGCATGCAAAAATATATTGTGTTAGTTGGTGTGGATGAAGGTGGTAACGATGGGAAGGTGGTCGTTAGTGGTGTTTCGGCGAACAATCCTAGGCCCACAAAAGAAAAGGATGAAATGGATACATTATTTATGGTTGTATCGATGGTAGGGATGAAATGTTTCAGTGTGGCTGGTCCCTGTGGATCGTATAAGTAAGTTGGTCAACTGTCACAATATATCCATCATCGGGAAACATCATGATTTGGAAGACAGTGGATTCCACGGCTCTCATAGCATACATGTAACTACATCTGAGGAGGAGGTTATAGTCAACTTGATCATTAACAACCTCAATGTTGATCAACACCCTTTTACCGGCTAGATCAATGGGGACATTTGTCCCGGGATTCCCTAGGCCTTGGTAGCACACCCATGATAGGTGTGGATCACGGTATAGGATGGTTGGAGCGTAGGGGACGTGAGCTTTTGTCAAACAATGGTTGAAATGACACATGTGGATGCCCCTTCATCAATGATGCAGCACTATATGACCAAATTTTGGATTGAGACCAGAATCTAGAAGGACATTATGGATGGAATTCTTGGTTTGCTGCGATCCAAATCAAATGTGATCATTCTAGATTCAGAGGGATCCATAGCACTGAGGGTGGATAATAACACTTTTCACTGCAGTGGGAAGGTCTTGAGCACTTCCAGAGTAGACATGGATGTGGGTGATTGGGCCAAGTCATCAACAATGTTGTAATTTGAGGCAGCTCATGTAGTTGCATTGTTGGTGATACATCATAGTGGAAACTATGGGTGTTTGATCGCCCCGTCAAAGGGGGGTGTAGGTAGGTGAAGGGGTATGTCGTAAGTGTTGGAAGTGGACGTTGCAGATGGGTCAATGATCACTGTGGTGGATCCATATTGGTTGCACCTAGTCTGGAGGTTCACCTCTTCGGTTGACAGCGTCCTTAGGTGATGGATACCATTTTCTATAGGTGGAGCCACAGTGGGTGCTACAGGAGCAGGTGGGGGCATGGGTGTGGTGGCAACCAAATATTGGAGTGGTAACAGGTTTTGGAGCACCATAAATGGAGGGCCTGGTGATGTTGGGTTGGGTTGAGCCTGTGTTGTTGTATTAGTGTCCTAGTGAGCTTCATTTTGGAGAAATTGTTTGAAACAGTCCATATGAGTGAATTCATGAGTGTAGTGACTGTAGATGTTGCATAATTTACACGGATGATTAGTTTGAAATAGAGTGATTTGTCCCTGTCGGGGTAAGATGTTGGTGGTTTTGCGCCGACATGTTAGCATTGTTGTTATTAGGAGGATTATGCTATTGGACTCCTCAGTGTGGTTGGTTGTTACCCTAGTTTCTAGCTCATTTTTTCTTACCCTTCCCTTGTTGTTTATTGGGGGCGGGTTGATTGGGAAGATTATGTTGCACAAAAAATTGCCCCGAGGAAGTTGGAGGAGATGGGGTAGGTGCTGAAGCGACCTACATAGGTGGCGCATAATAGGTTTGAGGGGATGGCGGGCTACAAATTCAGTCATTGGAACTTAATACTATTGTGGCAGCCAAGTGGGCTCATGGGCATGCTGACTTAGTGCGGGATGTGCATAGGAGGTTGTGGCTCTGAACTGAGCCATCATCATGGATTAATCGAGCATCTGGTGTGGTTGCACACTACCGAGGGAGTTTCTTGGGTACAGTGGCACCATAGGGGGTGTCGCATAGTACTGTGGGTGTTGGGAGACAAAACCAATGATACCATCCACAGTATGGGATGCCCTCAGCACATTGCAGTGAGAGGTTCCATCATGGGGAGAATCTAATATGATGGTGTATAGGTATCCAGACTGAGCATAGATTAAATCAAACTATTGGGCCTTCAAGATGGCCTCTTCCTTAGATTGGGTACATTCATAGGATGTCCTTGGATATAGGTTGTACCAGGGTCTTCAAAAACTAATCGAGGAAGATCCTATCATCAAGCTATATTTTGCATAGCCTACGTCGTCACTACCATTCATGGATGTAGTCGATGATGCACATAGCGGTATTCTGATGGCAAGATAACAAGATCTCCATGCCTTCAACATAGCTGATGGGGAGTTGGAAGTATTGGAGGAACATGAATAATAGTGAAGTGAAATCAGGATAAGAGGCTTGAGGTAGTATACCATTTCTCCATAGCACCTGTGAGTGTGCATTGGAATAATCTCAATCTTATCGATTCATCCACAATGTTGTTTGACGAGCACCATAAATGAAACAACATAATGTGGTTCTGGGGGTCTTTCCCCACCTTTCCTTCAAACTTTGGAATGTCTAATGAAAGTTTGGTTTGAATATGAGTGTCATGTTCCCTCAAATTGACCATTAAAAGTGTTGACCATGCTAAGTTCCTAGGGGCTCAAGTTGTTATTAATTATTCCTCCTAGGATAATTTTTTACTAATAATTGTTCTAAGGCATGTATTTAATTTTATTTCAGCAATTTTATTTATTATGCACAATAATGATGTGGAATTAAGGCTTCCATGTCAGGAGGGTGCATTGGGGAAAGCTAGTCAACTTTCCTTGGTAAAAATAAGAAAGTCCATGACAAAATCAAGCAAGAGAGTAAAGGGAAGTTTCCTAAAGGAAAAAAAAGTAGAAAGAGGTAAAAGCAGGAAAGTTTTTTAAGGAAAGAAAGAGTTTCCTTATGAGCCAGGAAAAGCAAAAAGTTGTCATAACTCAAAAGAGGCATCTTTTGACTAAGGAGGGTGCAATTTCTAATTGTGAAGGATGATTTGGAATTAGAAACAATTCCACATGGTCCTACTTGCCTAATTTCCCAAAGGGGGCGCTTTTGTGGCTAGGGTTAGGCCACCCATGGGGTTGACTTGCTCTCACAGGTCACCATTGGCCTCAACTTACTAAGCAGATCATCCATAAGTCTATAAAAGATAAATTCAAACCCATTGCTTCAGTTTGGTTGATGATTTGATTGCTGAATGATTATGTGAGAATTACTTTTGAGTGTTGTGCCTCAGACTACTGGGAGATGAGCCCCAGCCTTCCATTCCCCTCTCCTTCCATCCCCTTCTCTTCCATTGCAGGTGTAGAGTTCTATATTGAAGAAATTGGAGGATAATAAGAGTTATTTACAGCCTCCATCAAGTTCAGTTCAAGCTTCAGTGAAGCTCATGCTTCACCAATGCTCACAACCCCTTACTGGTCATGATTTGGGCCTCCTGCCCCTCATTTTTGGAGCATCCTTGTAATGGTCAGTACATGATGTAATTTCTGTTATGTGGGTTCATAATATTCTTAAAATTATATTTATCAGTTCGAAGTTTCCATACCCATAAAGAATATTGTCTCATTTTCCCCTAAAAGGGCCTACTTTATCAATGTATGGGGGAAAATGAACAAATATGAGTGCTATAAGGAATATGTCATGCTGGGGAACTTATTTAAGTGATTTTACATGTTCATAAAACTGATATTTAATTATTTTATAATTCTCATGTTTTAAATAAATCGATTTCACTTGATTTAACTACTTTCTTTAGACCCTAGCTAGATTACTAGCTTTTAGTGACTAGTTTTGCTAAATTTGATATAAAATGAGTTATGTAAACTCAAAATGAGCTCTGTAAGTTCCTGTGGGTAACTAAAAGGCCCAAATTCCCATAAAAAACTACAAAACCATTTTTATTTGAGTCTGTACTACTCTTCTGGATCCTCCTCCGCGTAGGGTTTTCCTTAGCCAAAACTGTCGTAAACCCCAAATTCATCCAAAACTTCTCAAAACCTTCCAGAATATATGAAAACTATATAAAAATTTATTTATTCTATATTAAGTCTGGAAAAACCCTTTTCAATTTTCCAAAATACCTTGGTTAAAACAGACCGAACTACCGTCCTTAGTTTCACGGTTTGGTTGCCCAGAAGCGTGGTAGTAGGTTTCTGCGGAGCGGATTCTGAAACCTAAATGGAACCAGATATAAATGTGATAGGGGAGAGGTAATTAAATTTCTGATTATATTTTGTTGCTTCCTGCTGCTCACTCCTTTTTTCTGCGAAATTTCCCAGAATAAACCCCTTATTTGCCCAATCCGAGAAGTCATTGTGTAAATTAATTCAAGTTCAGAAATTTTAATATAATTACAGAATTGAAGAGTTTTCAGGTCTATACCCTAGACTTGGGACATTACAGTGGTATCAGAGTGCTTTCCTTGGCTCATCCTGTGGAAAGTAACTCTCAGTGGAAAAGTAGCTCAGTAATATCTTCAAGTTGCAGTTGTGGAATTAGTTCCATTCATGGGAGATTTAGAATTTGAGTTGTATGAAGAAGAGAATTCAAAAATGGATGATCAAGAATATTTAAGAATTTTTATGCAAATAACGTTGAAAGGGATGAAATATGTATCTCAAAGCATCATTCAGACAAATCAAGAGACTAGAGAATTCCTTGCCAAGCAGTTGGCAAGCAAACAGGGAAAAGGGAGTAGTAGTGTCTCTTAGCATGAAGGAAATAAATATGGAGAGTCTATGTTTTCAAAAAAATTAACACATGTAGGTTCTTTGAATACCAATAATCAATTAAGAAAGGAACTAATTTGTTCCACCTCTCAAAGTAAAGGAAAAGAAAAGAGGACAAAAAGTGGAGATTCATTAGAGCCATCTATACATGGTTTCTTTGAGAGATTATTTGTGTTTTCCCCAAATATATATCAGCCTATTTGCAGAATCCATGAGGATGATGAGTCACCAAATCCTTCATCAGAAGGAGATGGAGAATACCCATGCACAACTAAAGATCCAACAGTCCAACATCTAGTTGTTGGTAACATGGAAGGTGAAATGACTCCAAATTTCTTTGTGGTTGATTTCAAGATGAGTGCAGAAGAGATGGGGAATATTGATGATGGTGAGATATATTTTGTATCTGATCCAAAAGAGAAACACAATTCATATTTACAGTCACCCCTTGAGCCTCACAAGGGAGCAAAAATTGAGCAGATCTCAGTAGGGTGTGAAGCAGAGAAATGGGTGGGTGAACAAGCCATCATAATTCCACCACATAAGGAGGAGAACATAACACATGGAAATTTATTAAATTATGATTTCTATGTGTCATTTTGTAAGTATAATATGGAAGTCACTTCCAGTGAAGGGTTCAAAATGGTTGAGCCCCCTAGTGACGAGGTTCAAAATTCCGGTGTAAAAAATGAATGCAATATGAAGGATGAAACTTTGAGAGAATATCTTTCTGGTGCACCAAGGATGAATGATCACTTAAGTTGCAGCCCAAATTATGTTGTTGAGCACTTAAAATATGAATATATTGCAGAAATAACATATGGATCAGATTTCAAAACCTCGAGTGCACTACATGAAATTGATCTGGTGATGGAAAATGAAGAGGAACATCTACAAGAAACTCATCTTCTTGTAGGGTCATTGAAGATGGATGAACAGAAGATCCAAGAGGCCCTGAAAATTCTCCATGACACTCATGCTTCAGTGTTAAATATGTGTTGGGAATATTATTTAATTGAAGACCAATCTTCCTTTGAAGCCATGGAGAATATCCAGAAAGCAATGTCCACAATCAAAGGTAATTTCTCACAATTGCTTTTAGATAAAAATGACATATTTGAGCTTGTTGAGTTATTGCGGGAAGCATCATTGCATAATGAAGAAAGTATTTGCATCTATGAAGAAGAGAAATACAATATGAAAGGTGAATTGTTGGCCACCCAAGATTCTTTGAGATATACTCAAAGTGCCCTCTTAGAATCACAAATGAAGATAGAACAATTCCAACAAGAGTGGAAAGAATTGACTGAATCCTTAATCTTTCCTGAGAGTCATCCCTTTTGGGTAAATGGCATGGAGGAACCTCATGATTGGGTGGACCATGAGGAGAATTCTATTCAATATGTGGTTAAAGATTGTGCAGAACAGTTTTATGAGAACCAAGCAATTGATTTCTTTCCAAGGAAACTTGAGTTGTTCCTTGAAGACAGACACTCTCCCATGGAAGAGTGGGATGAGAGCACCCAATTTGGGCCAGCCAATAATGAAAAATTTGCAGCCATAAGTATGATTACTAAAGGTTTCAAACATGTAAATAAGGTTCATATTTCTTTCCCACATGTCCTAGATTTAGAAACACTAGTGGGGAATGAACAGTGGGTGAATAAATTTTTCTGGTTTGTGTCTCATGCACAACAGGGGGATCATGATTTGTCCCCATGGGAGATAGATCCTATTGTGGAAGATATGGATCATTATAGATCATATAAATCGGCAATAAATATCTCGGATTCATCCACTAGATGGTTGGATAGAGGAATCATAGAAGAGGAAAATATGGAAGGTAAAATTTTTATGTCTTGTTGCAAGAAAATTGTTTTTAATATTGTTGATTTTTCTATGATTTACAAGCAGCAGAAAGGGCATGTGTGTGCAGCCACTTTTTAAAAGAAGGCATAAAATATACACATACTTTCAATGTGTGGGTCAATTGATGGATTTTTACACCCTTGGATCAATGGCAGAGAGTTGAGCCATTGGATGAAGAGGGGAGCACCTGTTGAGTTTCATAGAGACATATTTGGAATGAAGACCTTGGGAGGGAATTTTTTTTATTTCTGCAATAATTCTTTTGTTGTTACTGACATTGTCTTGACATGTGAACAGAAACAAAGACTTATTTTGCAGCTATTATATACCTCCCATATACATGCACATGAGGTGCATTCCGATTTGCATGTGCTTGAGAAGTCTGAGGTCGAGCAATATGAAGATCAAGCACTTGCATGGTTCCTAAGAGATTATGAGTTGCCTCTAGGAAAATGTTGTACAATTTTGGAGGAGGCACATGATCACACTGTCACTCAAAAAACTAATGGAGGAATGTGTGGATCCATTATCTTGATTGATGAGCATTGTAGGGATTTGGCTCACAATTCTTCACCCCACACTTCTATTTCAGCTGCATCATGTGGGGATGAAAATTGGGTGAAAGGATTTTTTTTATTGATGCCACAAGAGGAGCTTGATATTTTCACTCTTCTAGTTGACGTATTGATGGTCAAACCATGTGGTTTGACAAGTGCATTAGTAGTGGCTGAATTATTCCCACCTGAATCATTTAGCATGAAATTTTGTCCGTCCATTGATTGGGTGGCTAGACACATGATTGAGATGTGTGCACTGGAGGGTAAAAATCTTGCTTGCATCAATGGAGAGACATTGGACACATCAAAGAAATTGGATGAACGATGGAATCAGCATGTATGGCTGCTATATGATGCTTTCAGTATACATGGAGGGACATGGGATAACCTCCTGTGTATTCATAAGAACAGTGGCCTAAGTTCCAATGCTAGCTTGCACATGGATTTTCATACTTTAGAGAGGCTCAAGATGATTTGGTCCCGCATTAAGGAATTCCATGTTTGGTGGGAGAGTTTAAAAAATGTTCAGTTTGCCATAGGGAGAGATGAGCTCCCAATATGGTGGTATGATTTTCATAACCTCATTTTCCTCCTCTACAATGATAAAATTATGTTGTTTTTATTGATCGGTGGAAGGAGGCAGATAAAACCATGGGATCCAGGCATTCTTAGGAATGACAGAATTCAAAAGGTGGCAGAAAAATTTGGGTCCTTGTAGAGGAGGCAGTGGGATCTAGGAATTATGCTCAGTTACTTTAACTGGGTTGGGAATTTTGCTAAAGGAAGTGGTATCAAAAAATGGCTATTATCAGAGTGGTGCAGCAAAAACATGGTGGAAAAATTTGTAACACTCTGTGGTGCTTCTACTTGAGGACAAGCAGATTTGGGAGGGGAGGACTGTCATGTTCCCTCAAATTGACCATTAAAAGTGTTGACCATGCTAAGTTCCTAGGGGCTCAAGTTGTTATTAATTATTCCTCCTAGGATAAATTTTTACTAATAATTGTTCTAAGGCATGTGTTTAATTTTATTTCAGCAATTTTATTTATTATGCACAATAATGATGTGGAATTAAGGCTGCCATGTCAGGAGGGTGCATTGGGGAAAGCTAGTAAACTTTCCTTGGTAAAAATAAGAAGTCCATGACAAAAGAAATCAAGAGAATAAAGGGAAGTTTTCTAAAAGTAGAAAAAGTAGAAAGAGGTAAAAGTAGGAAAGTTTTTTAAGGAAAGAAAGAGTTTCCTTATGAGCCAGGAAAAGCAGAAAGTTGTCATAACTCAAAAGAGGCATCTTTTGAATAAGGAGGGTGCAGTTTATAATTATGAAGGATGATTTGGAATTAGAAACAATTCCACATGGTCCTAATTTCCTAATTTCCCAAAGGGGGCACTTTTGTGGCTAGGGTTAGGCCACCCATGGGGTTGACTTGCTCTCACAGGTCACCATTGGCCTCAACTTACTAAGCAGGTCATCCATAAGTCTATAAAAGATAAATTCAAACCCATTGCTTCAGTTTGTTTGATGATTTGATTGCTGAATGATTATGTGATCATTACTTCTGAGTGTTGTGCCTCAGACTATTGGGAGATGAGCCCCAACCTTCCATTCCCCTCTCCTTCCATCCCCTTCTCTTCCATTGCAGGTGTGGAGCACTATATTGAAGAAATTGAAGGATAATCAGAGTTATTTACAGCCTCCATCAATTTTAGGTCAAACTTCAGTGAAGCTCATGCTTCACCAATGCTCACAGCCCCTTGCTGGTCATGATCCGGGCCTCCTGCCCCTCATTTTTGGAGAATCCTTGTAATGGTTAGTCCATGATGTAATTTATGTTATATGGGTTCATAATATTCTGAAAATTATATTTATCAGGTCGAAGTGTCCATACCCATAAATAATCTTGTCTTATTTTTCCCTAAAAGGGCCTACTTTATCAATGTATGGGGGAAAATGAACAAATATGAGTGATATAAGGAATATGTCATGATGGGGAACTTATTTAAGTGATTTTACATGTTTAGAAAACTTATATTTAATTATTTTATAATTATCATGTTTTACAGAAATCAATTTCACTTGATTTAACTACTTTCTTTAGACCCTAGCTAGATTACTAGCCTTTAGTGACTAGTTTTGCTAAATATGATATAAAATGAGTTCTGTAAACTCAAACTGAGCTCTGTTAGTTCTTGTGGGTCACTAATAGGCCCAAATTCCCATAAAAAACTCCAGAACCATTTTTATTTGAGTCTGTACTACCATTTTGGATCCTCCTCCGTGTAGGGTTTTCCTTAGCCAAAACTGCCGTAAACCCCAAATTCATCCAAAAATTATCAGAACCTTCCAGAATCTATGAAAAATATATAAAAATTTATTTATGCTATATTAAGGCTATAAAAACCCTTTTCAAGTTTCCAGAAGCCCTTGTTTAAAACAGATTGAACTACCGTCCTTAGTTTCACGGTTTGGCTGCCCAGAAGCATGGTAGTAGGTTTCCACAGAGCGGATTCTGAAACCTAAATGGCACTAGATATAAATGTGATAGGGGAGAGGGAATTCAATGTCTGATTATATTTTTTTTCTTCCCGCTGCTCACTCCTTTTGCTTGCAAAATTTCCCAGAATAAACCCCTTATTTTCCCAGTCCGAGAAGACATTGTGTAAATTAATTCAAGTTCAGAAATTTTAATATAATTTATAGAATTGAAGAGTGTTTAGGTCTATACCCTAGAATTGGGACATTAAAATGAGGCTGATGGGGATGGGGACTAATTGGGTCATTTGTTAACCAATCCAAATCCGACAAGTTAAGATGAGCCATGAATGGTAGGTTGGACCTAAGGTTGGCTTGGGAGGGACCGGAAATGGTGTCGGTGTTTACAAGAGTGTGATGCCCATGGATGACTGGGGGCACTTAAGGCTGACCTCCCGTAATAGGGATAGTCGAGACAATGGTGGAAGGGCCACTGCCCCTAGGTATGTATGGTGGTGTTGTTGGAATTGTGGGAGCTATTGCAGGGCCTCCACTGATGGGTGGCATACTTATAGTAGCATGTGCAATGGTGCTGGGACCACTGATAGGGATGTTGGTAATTATTTTAGGCAAGGACATGGGTCCTCTACCAACTATCCCTACGAAGAAGGGACCAGAATTCACTCCAGCCATGGGGCTAGATAGTTTAATGAATAAGTTTGGCTCATATTTATAGGAATATGAGTCAGAATCAAAGGTTGTGTGGCCTTTTGAAGGTGAGGAAGGTTTTTGAGGAGTTCCTAGACGGTGATGATATAAATACCCAAACTGAAGGGGGGTGTCCCCTAAGTCATGAGGAGGAACATGGTGGATTGATGATGGTTTATGGTAGTAAACAGTAATGAATTTTGAACCCCAGTTTAAAATACTTCCTATTGGTTCACAGGTGGTCACTCGGCCACCAATGCTTCCAGAAGACAACACTTAGCTTTTTCCTCACAAAGGTGTATCTAGTCACTTGGGTCATTGCCTAATTTTCTTTGTTATACCCAAATCCTGTCACCACCATGTGATAAGACCCTTAATTTACATGTTTTCCCTTAATCCCAACACTTAGAGTGGAAACCTACTATGTTTGTCAATTCTACATGAAAAAACTCAGCATGACACTTTACCTGTGGCCCATGAGCGGTACCTTGCTTGCATCGCCTATATCCTATTTTCCATAAGCGATGCCACCTCCTATGGTATTTTGTCCATAATCATTTCTCATATAAACTGCTCTGTCATAAGAGAAGAAAAGCGGTACCTTGGGTAAAATGGGAAAAAGAGAAGTTTCTTAAGGCTTCTAGATCATGAGCCTCATGTCCTCCCTTATCCCTATCATTATGGGTCAGTTGAGCTCGAGATACCCCATCATAGGATCTTAGAATCCACCTCATCCACAAATATCTCAACTATTCCTATCCATTGAGCCTTATAAATACAAGCTCATGTCCATAGTTGAGGGGGAGAACTATAGAGGCATTGTTATGCTATTGGATTGACCACTTAGCCCAACCCATTGGAGAGCATAGAGAGCAAAGTTGGAGCTTATGGGGATGAAGTGTTTGTTTCATGGAGATTCTTTTCGACACTAAGGAAATGGTTGTAAGATTCTCCATACATCTTTAATACAAAGCTGATTTCTGTCCCACATTAATGTTCTTTTGATTTCACATGTACATGTTGTTAGATTCCTTAGTCACTAACATGGATAAGTCGATGATTTTCTGGTAGATTTGATGTGTTTGCATGTTTGATATGTTTGCAGGTACACAGGTTCATTATCGAAGCATCATTCCAGGTGTCTACGACATCTAGGGAAGGTCTTCATTATTTTTCATTCACTCGTTTGTTCTGGATCTAAACCATTCAGACCAGAGGAATAGCTTCTGTCCGCAGAAGGTGAAATATTCCTAGTTACAAATCTGGCGACTCCACTGGGGAGAAGTACATATATTAGTTGATCTGATCTTCCTCAGTTCTTGAACTCTTGTCTGAATCCAAGATCCATCTCCAACTCTCTTCAGTCAAATCTTCCATCTGACTCAGTTAATTTTGGTTTGAAACTTTCATATATGTTTAGATCTGAATTATTTCAACTTTTTGTGCTCTTTTTTACTATCAATCCATCAATTTTTTCCTTGATCTGATTAATTTCTAACTTGATCTTTCGTTCTCATTTGTGTTTTGGATCTATTTAGGGAACCACTCATGCACTGTTGGCAATAATCGGTGCCATCGCTTGAACCCCATTAGCAGCATGTGGTGCCACCTCCTGAGTCCTATTATCCAGAAGTGGTGCTGGTCTAGAATCACTCTATCAAGACCCCTCTAGCGCAGTGCCAGGTCGGCCTTGTTCCAAGACTACTTTTTTCTCATTTTTTTTGCAAAAAATTGAGTTTGATTTTGTTTCAACCCTGCACTATCAGGATTGTGTGTTAGAATCTGATGCTCATGGTTTGAAATTCTATGGTGAAATATTGCTTTGAGTGAAGAATTGAAAAGCTATATTAATCTTGTTGATTGTTCATTTTCTTCCGGGCTTGTTGGTTGTGATTGTGAAAGGATTTCTTTTTTGAAAATCTTAGGTTTTAGTGAGCTCTCTTTTCATTTCTGTTATATAGACTGAAAGAAAAAAATTTAATTAGAATCTTGATTTCATTTTTTGTTTCCATAGAGAACTTCTTTTTGCTTGTTTAAAAAGAAATTTTTTGACTGAGATTAGGTCACTATCATCATTGAGCATAAGACATTGGATCTCTGATTGGACTCACAAGCTTTCAGGTTCTCTATGTTCTTTTGTCTCTTTTGCATTAGTGACTATCTCATCAAAATAAAAAATATTGTAGTTTTAAGTTAGATCTATCTATGTTGTAAGAAAAATCGAAAAATAGAGTGCATATGCATATAGTGTGCTTCTTGTTTTTCTTTTAGGAAAATAGATTCTTCCCCTTTCGATTGCTTTCAGAAAAGAGAAATGAGTTTGCAAAGTGTTGCTTGTATTTGATTTTGTGTTCAAGATTGTTGTTTGGAAATTTTTGGTTTTGAAACGAAAGAAAATACTCTCTTTCGCCCTCATAGGTAGGCATACCACGAATGGTAAAGTGAAATATTTGCATATGCATACTGCATGGTTTTACTTTTTCTGTCAAAATTCCATGCATTCACCTAACCATACACTTTAAAATTAATAGTAGTTATAGGTTAAAATTTACATAGCAATTTGAGTGATAGGTCAGAGACTTCTTCGGGCGTAGTTAAGCGTAGGAGTTGTCGTTACTCATCCGCATTACATCCTGGGACTCACACGGTTGTTCCACATACCATCGGTATATAGAACGACCCTTCATGTACCCTTGAGGTATATAGAAAGGTACTTCATGTACTCGATTGTATATCGAAAGGCCCCTTGTGTACAGTTATGCATTAGACAACACTACTACCGATTTGAGTTCCCATGTACCTTGTGTATATCAGGAGACCCCACTAGGATACCTTATCCATCTGAGAAAATCCCTTTGGCCAACTTGCTTGGAGCCATACACCAAAAATAGCATTTGGGAAGATTACTACGCACGTACCCTCAAGGTACATTGTGAGTGGCACCTTCTTGACAATCTTGGTGAGAGACCTGACTATCTGAACTCCTCCTATCATTTAAGTTTTCTTGTTTGACCTATAGCTTGAGTAGGGAAATTTTTGGTGTGTTTTCTAGTTTTTGAGACCCTAGGTCAGATAGGGGCTGTACAAAATGGCTGAGCTAATACAGTCTATAAGAGTACATGGCTTGCCACCTAATTTTATTTATGTTTCAGGAGAAAATCCAATGGAAGCTATTGACCAAGGAGCTACTACCACCTCCCAAGTGGGAGATAATGTGGTTGTAGAAAGTAGAGGACCATATCATTCACACTCACCTCCCTTGGTCCAACAACCTTCTTGGGGTAGTACTTCATTCCATTCTCGCATAGAAGGTCATGTTGATGATACTACCTCTCTGGATATGGTCCCAATGCTCCATTTTGGGATACCTCTATAAAACAAGCCATTGCCTCATTTGGCACATGTTTAAACTTTTCTAAAGAATTTTCTCCAGATGAAGAAGAACATAGAAAATACCAGGCATCCATTCTCCATGCATAGGAGATTGAAAAGAAAATAGATGACATATTGGGCACACCACCATCATGTTCCACAGCTATTCCTATGGGATATCGGTCACTTGCTAATTCTATGAGACCCATTGAACCAATTCTAGATCGCATAGTGACTCCACACAACCCAGGTCAAACTACCAACCCCACCACCTCCCATATTTTGTCTATTCCCAATCCTCCCAAATGTTCCACACCTGGGGCTCAACCTTCAATTCCTATTTCGTCATCACCTTCTAGTGTCGGGGGTCAACCCTCGGCACAACCTACGTTATCTGGCACCGAAATTGTACAAATTCAAGGACAGACCTCTGGTATACAGAAATCTATAGTTTAGGGCCTCCCGCCCACACTAATGTGGTTAACCCCCCATCTAGTTCAGGTCAGCCCTTGGCGGAAGAACCTATAACCAATCAAACCTCTTGGGGTTATGGTTATACAACAAATAAAATACCTGTAGGAAACATTAATTATCCACCCAACCCTACAGGAATGCCTTATATTGGAATTCCATATCCTAGTAATATTTTCACACCATGGGGGTAACCTAACTGGTCCGAACATGCCAGCTATGGGGGGGATAACTATACATACTGTGGGAGGTGTCGGAGTACCTCCTTATGGAGTTCTTCCCCCTGGGGGGCCTAATGGTCCTAGAGGGCCAGGTGGATTTCCTCCTTATGGTCCTAATGGTCCTAGTGGTCCTGGGGGGCCTAGTGGTTTCCCTCGTAATGGTCCTGGAGGGTCTGGTGGCCCTCCTCCTAGTGGTTATGAAGGCTCTGGAGGTTTTCCTCCTAGAAGTCCTAGAGGGTCTAGTGGTCCACCTCTTGGTATTCCTGGTGGTCCCAAAGGCCCTGGTGGCCCTCCTCCCAAAGGCCCTGGTGGTCCTAACGGTCCTAATCCTAGAAATCAACCCCCTACGGGTGGATTTTCCGGTAGTTCTTCGTCACAACAACCTGTCTATCAGTCTACCCATGGTCCTACGAGTAATTATATGCCATATCAATATCACCAATATCTACAACCTAATAATTAGTTACCTTTCCTAGCAACTTTGGACTTGCCTAATTTGTCCAAGTTGATTAATGACCCCATTCGACATAACCCCTTGTGGCCTCCCATTCCAGTAAAGTTACCATCGGACATCCCAAAGTTCCATGGGAAGCAGGGCGATGATCTGAAAAACCATGTCATGACATTCCATCTTTGGTGTTCTTCAAACTCCCTTATGGATGATTCAATTCGTTTAAGACTCTTTCAGCGAACTTTGACCGGTATAGCCGTGAAATGGTACATTGAACTTCCGCAACACTCGTTTGTGGATTTTGGCTCATTGGAAACTGTATTTCTTACACACTTTCAGCTTCCTATTCGTTATGAAATGGGTACTAATCTCTTAACTTCTCTATGACAGAACACTTCCATCCACATATCTGATCATATCCATGAGTGGCAAAGGCAGAGAAGACTTATTAAGGCTCATATTTCGGATCAGTTCTTAGCTGATTGGTTTACCAAATATTTGTTGCCTCCGATTGCCTAAGATGTGGCTATGGGCTGTGACGTTACTGAAGAGCAATCCATTAGTCGATCCTAGTATCTGGACTTGGTATATTCCTAGTCCAAAACTTTGTATGACTTGATTCCTCAAGCTCCTCGCCCAAGCACTGATCCTGCAAAGCCACCATCAGAAGTCCCTGTTGATGGGATTATTGGTTCAATCCAGTCCCCGTTAGTAGAAAAACTTACCAAGCAAACCCAGACTACCACCCCTAATCCTTCAACTCTGAAGGTTTCCATCGAGGTCAATTCTATTCAGAGTATTCAAACCTCTAGTAATAAAAAAAATAAAGGTAAAAGTAAAAATAAAAAACATAGAAACCAACAGGAGAATCCAAAACCAGCCACCAATGATAACCATAAAGGGAAAATAAAAGCAAAATATCCATGTGTGCTATGCGGAGGTGACCATTTCACAAAAGAGTGTCCCCACCGGGACGAAATCACCCAATTTTTGAAAACAAATCCCGCACCCGTAGTTCTCACAGATCCTTTTCCCTCTCAACAACAACTGATAGACCACATGTCTAATCAGGGAAACTTTAGTTCATCAAAGGAAATTTGTATGATGTCCTTGGATACCATTATTCTTTAAACTCAAAGTCAGAATTATGACAAACCTGTAGACAAGAAAGAATACCATTCTTCTTCAGGGAAAGCTCCCTCTACTAGTCCTCCCGAATCCTCGTCTATTGTACCCCTAACCATAAAGATTCCTACTCTTGATGTGGTTTTTCTTCCACCCAAGAGTACTCTTAGGAAGGTTGTGTTTAATCCTAATTCCCGAGCTGCTCAATTTTATAATGTCATTGAAGATCTCGCTCAAGCACCATGTGCAATGTCTACCTTGGAAGTGCTCCAAAGTTGTCCTACACAACACAAAAACTTGTTGAATGCGTTAGGAGCTTTAGACCCAGACAATATTAATTTGATTCATTTCAATATCAAGAGCTATAAGTCTATACTACCTCACAAACTTGCTTTCCAAATCATCATGAAAGTAGTTGGAAATAAAGTCTTTAGGACTGTCTTAGATGAAGGAGCTTTAGCTTAGGTTTTTTCCCTATCTTGTTGGAAAGATATTGGCTCTCCCGAGCTTGTAACATCACCTACGACTTTGAAATCCTTAATTTTATGGACAAGGTTTCCATCCCCATGGTCTCATATCAGCCCTTGCAGTCAAGCTTGGGGGAAAAACTGTTTCTATTCAAGTAGAAGTACTAGACGCCCCGTTAGATTACAACCTCCTTCTAGGAAGAAATTGGTTTTACGCCATGACTAGTTTCACTTCGATAGTATTTCGAACAGTCCAATTTCCACATCTAGGGATAATTGTTACCATTGATCAGCTTTATTTCTGTACGCTGTATGTTACTACCTCTATAGCTAATAACATCTGTATGTTAGGCCAATCCCCTCCTCCTTACCATTCGATTGGGGTAGGCATGTTGAAGGATTCATCCCTTATGGGGATTTTTCTATCCACTACTCCTAACACAGACACAGCGACAATAAATATTATTGTGTCATTTGATTGTGAGCCCAAGGGAAAACAAATTATTGATTCCACCTCGTTGAGTCCAAATGAAGAAATGTACAACATCATTCAAACCCTTTTCAATGATCACACCGATGAGCTTCATCTGGTGGCTTCAGATCCTTACCACCTGCCTTACTGGTTAGAACCATCTCTTCCTGTTATGGATTATCTCTCTGAGACTTTTCCTTCCAATGAGTCCATTATGGAGATCATGAATACAAATGAGTCCATTTGGGAGGATCACCATCATAGATCCTTGTTCCTCCCCAACACCAGTACGGTCAACCATGACTTTGCATACTTGTTTTCCACTGATATTGTCATCGCACCTCAAAGTCCTATATTGTTTCAAGACATAGATTCTAAAGGAAACCTTTGCAACATTACTCAGACTAATCCAATTGACATATCAGTCAATCCTGGTACCATCGAGCATGTTCATGTTGGGCAGAACTGCTCAACAGATGAATCTGAAGCATATAAGGCACTTTTCAAAGAATTTTGTGATATTTTTTCCTGTTCTTATGAAGAAATGTCAAGGATAGACCCATCCATTGTGGTCCATGAAATTAAAACCTATCCCACGGCTAAACCATTCAGGAAAAAACTAAGGCAAGTCCATCCACAGAAGGCCGCAACTATTAAAGCTGAAATAGAGAAACTCCTCAAAGCTGGGTTTATTTATCCCATACCCCTGATAGAATGGGTGTCAAACGTTGTACCTGTAAATAAAAAGTAGGGCACCATTAGAGTCTATATTGATTTTAGAGACTTGAATAAATCTTGTCCCAAGGAAAACTTTCCTACTCCACATATCGATCAGATTATTGACAACTGTGCCAGAAGTGTCATATTCTCATTCATGGATGGCTTTTCTGGCTATAATCAGATTGAGATATTATCCACCGATCAGTACAAGCTAACATTCATTTGCATATGGGGAACCTTTGCATATAGGAAGTTTCCTTTTGGCTTAAAAAATGCTGGAGCCACTTTCTAGCATGTGATGTCCTATGCATTTCATGATATTAAACATATTGTTGAACTATAGCTTGACGACCTCCCTACACATTCACAGCGATGGGAGGACCACCCTGGTCATCTTAGAGATACTTTCCTGAGATGCCATCATTATAATATACGGCTCAATCTGCATAAATGTGTTTTCTGCGTTGAGATGGGACGTCTGTTAGGTTTTGTGGTCTCTAAGGATGGCATATGGATAGACGCTTTGAAAATTTCCACCATCTTAGCTCTACCAGCCCCAACCAATCTTCTCAAACTCCAAATTTTGCAAGGGAAGGAAAACTTTCTCCGTCATTTCGTGTGCAATTTTGTAGAGAAAACGCATGGTTATATGCGTCTCCTTAAGAAGGACACTCCGTTCTTCTGGCATGACCAATCCCAATGCACCTTTGATAATCTCAAACACACTTTGACTCATTCACCCATGATACACCCCCCATATTATTCAAAGGACTTTCTCTTGTATATTGCTACCTTCGCTACTGCCATCGCTATGGTTTTGGTGTAGGAAAATTCCGATGGTCAGAAGCACATGATTTATTATTCTAGTAAGAACCTTATGGATTATAAAACCCAATATTCATGCATGGAGAAGTTAGCATTGGCCATGGTCATTGCTGTACAAAACTTTTGTCACTACATTTTGCTCCACATAAGCACTGTATTGGCAGACCAGAACCCTATGTATTACATCATGACTCGTTAAGTTCTCGGGGGTAAGTACTCCCGATGGATAGTTATACTATAGGAGTTTGATCTATAATTTTCCAAAGCCACATCAAAGAAATACTTGGTCTTTGCTGAGCTCATGTGTGATCTTCCCTGTGCTTTGATTGAATCTGAGCCTAGTGATTCATTTATAGATGAATTCATGTTCTTGATAAGCACTACTGATCGATGGTATGTATATTTTTCTATTTATCTCCAAACACAAAGATTTCAGCCAAATCTATCCCGTGATGATTGCCACCATATCTGTCACCACACAAAATACTACCTCATCCTGAATGATACCTTGTATAGACGTGGGATTGATTCTATTCTCCGGCTATGCCTCACCCATGAGGAAGTTGAACATGTGTTGAATGACTGCCACTCTGGATCATGTGGTGGTCATTTATCTGGGATGGCTATAGCCCAGAACATCCTTCACGCTGGCTATTTCTGGCCTTCAGTATTTAAAAGACTGTCACAAGGCTGTCAAGAAATTCCCACCTTGTCAACATTTTTATCCCAAAAAGCGCACTCATCCTGCTCTGCTACACCCCGTCATTGTTGTTGTCCCATTTTCCAAATGGGGGATTGATTATATGCATTGTAATCCTACCTCAGCCGGGGGGCATGGTTACATCATCGTAGCCATTGACTATTTTACAAAGTGGGATGAGGCCATTCCTACATATGCGGAAGATGGTAAGACTACCGCTCTCTTCATGTTCAATCATATCATAGCTATATTTGGAGTCCCACAGTCCATTGTTACTGATCACGGATCACATTTCCATAATCAAATGATGGAGGAACTAAGTGCCGAGCTAGGTTTTCGTCATGAAAAATCTGTGCCATATTATTCGCAAGCTAATGGTTAGGTATAGGCCATTAACAAAGTTTTAAAAACTATGCTTTGTTGGATGGTTGGAGACCATAAATCAAAATGGCACCACATCCTTTTCTCCACTCTTTGGGCTTACAGGACTTCGGTGAAAATAGCTACTAGTTTCACACCTTTCCATCTTGTCTATGGACTCAAAGCTATCTTACCAATTCAATGTCAGATTCCATCCTTGAAACTTGCTGTCGAACTTCTTCTAGACACTTCCATAGAGGAAGAGAGAGTTTTGTACTTGAATAACCTTGACGAAACTAGGAGAGATGCTGCCTTGGCTAATGAGGCACATAAGAAACACGTCAAGGCACAATATGATAAATCCATCCAACCTTGTGCCTTTAACAAGGGTGACCTAGTTTTGACTTATGACCAGAGATATGAAAAACTAAGGAAAGGAAAGTTCGAGTCCATGTGGTACGGTCCTTTCGTCATTTCTAAAGTTTTAGAGAAAGGAGCCTACAAGCTCATAGATTATGATGGAATCCCTTTAAGGCAACCTCGCAATGGGTTGTACCTGAAGTGGTACTATGCCTAGATCTCTCTTGGATAGTATCTTGTATATATGTATATTTCTTGACTTTCAGTGTGCTTTAAGTATTTTCAATATGGTTTTGAGTTTAGTGTCCATATCTATTTATACCATGTTTTGGTTGTGCAAAGCAGATGGCTTTCTATGGATTCGTTGATGCTACTTTCCGCCACACCTTGAATCTTGCCTCAGCTGCTTGGGTTCTCTATTCCCCAGCTGATGATTTGGTTAGTTCATGAGCAGATTGTATTGGTCTCGCTACCAAAAACATCACCGAGTATCGAGCGGTCATAGGTCTTCTGATTGAAGCTACCTCCCAAGATGTTCACAATTTGGTAGTCTTGATGGACTCACAGCTCATCATTTGTCATCTAAACCATGTCTATACCATTATGAATCATGTGCTTCTCCACCTCTTCTGGAAGGTACACTTGTTAGAAAGGTCATTTGAAACCATCACCTATAGGCATATCCCTAGGGAACATAATGTTGCTGTTGACTCATTAGCTAATTACATCCTAGATGGCATATTGCCCATTCATGACATTAAAATCAAACATGGTTCATTGTAAATAAACAATTAAAGACACATAAAACTCATGTAAAATACATTCACCATTTGAGACATATAAACACCAGGTAAAAGTCTGTATATATATATATATATATATATATATATATATGAACATGTTTACAAAAAATAGGTCACGAGACCTGTTGGAGCAGGGTCCCGCAGCTACAGAAGAAGCTGCTAGTTTTGGCGGAAAGAAATTAAGACAGAGCTACGACGCCATAGCACGTTTCTTGCTGGAGAGCAGAGCCGGAAACCATGACTTTTAAAGATAGAAAAGTCAAGAAGGCAACAGTACCTGAGCAGCCGAGAAGAGAGAGCTCAACCACTGCATTGAAGGCAGCGGCAGAAGACAGGAGGGCTCAGTGACCCTCATAAAGGAGAAGGAGCGACGAGGCTGAAGCATTGAAGGTGAAGGACAGAAAAGTGAAGCAGTGCATAGTACCCATGATCAATGTCGGGAAGCATGGAAGACTGTAGAGAGCTGTGGTGTGACGGAAAGCGGCTACCTCAAGTACAGATATGGCCAACTGTCACTAAGTTAGGTTTTGGGTTACTGTTGGGACAGGCCCACAGTGTTGTAATGGCACGACCTTCGGGCTGCCTAATTAAGAATGTATTTTGTATTGTAAAAGGGTTGGTTAGTTGGTTGGCGGGTTGAATAACTAGCTAGTCATTTTGTTGGTAGAGTTTTGCAGATTATTAGACTGTTGTAAAATCCTAGCTCTGGTTCTATTATTAGCAGTAGCAATCTTATGGTAACCAGTAGATGGCTTATAGAACATATATGTAAAGATCCACAGGGATCGACAAAGAGGGAAGAGTATATTGTAGGAGAG
Organism: Pseudotsuga menziesii; assembly: GCA_001517045.1. Lineage (NCBI taxonomy): Eukaryota > Viridiplantae > Streptophyta > Pinopsida > Pinales > Pinaceae > Pseudotsuga > Pseudotsuga menziesii. Next base: position 133,422 of record LPNX010634283.1, read on the forward strand.
CAGTATAGAGAGAAAAGAGATCTAAGAGAGAAGATCTTAAGCTGCATATGCGGTGTAGCAGAACTGTGTTTTACCTTCCCCTGAGCTATAATAAAAACACAGTTCTGTGGACGTAACTTCCATCCTAGAGGTGAACCACGTTAAAATAAGTGTTATGCGATTGGTTTATGTGTTATGTTTACTTATGCATGTCTTAGTCAGTTCATGGACTTTGTTTATAGTTAATGAATGAATGTGTTAATTAGTTCACTGCAATATAGAAGGATATATAAATAGGTTAATATCTTGGCAGGCTATCTGTGGTTCATTTATGCATTGTGTACAACAGTCTCTATTGCTGTATTGAATAGCCTTGTATGTTGAGTCTTGCACGTCGACACGAGCAATGCTAAGTGTGCTAAACTGCGGAGGTAGGATATCATAGAGAGGTGATACCGCACCGGCAGAGAAGCTGCGGTGCGCGATACCGCAGGTGAAGGACTTAGCGTTGGGTGGGAACTGTGTGTCGCACCGTGTGCGGCGATGCGATAAGGTTGGACATATCACGGGAGGAAGGAAGTGTGCGCCGCAGGAAAGGATCGCGTGGCAGTATAAAGGAATATCCTGTGGCTAGGAGAGCTGGGAGACAAGGAAATCGTACGACGCGAGCAGGAGATCGCGCGATGCGCAGAGGAGAGACCGCAGTTAGGGGAGCTGCGAGCCACCAATGGGATTGCTACAAAACCCGGTCCAAGACACTTGAGTCCTTGGCCAACCCATTAGAGTCACTTTGGGTGAGACTTCAGGCCGCTTTGTGGTCTGTCACCGAAAGGGCCAGTGATCTAGGGGTGTTGTTGGTTGATGATAGTAAACTTGGGTCTACTCATAGCAGCCAACAAGACCTCATCTGAAGCATGTAGGATTTCAGGAAAAAATCACCATACAAAATAATAAAGCTATCAAATTTTAGTGGATACATCATGCATATATCGTCTAGTGATGCTTGTGGTAGCACATCACTGCCTGGGCTAATCTACGCAGCAGTTTGCTAAATCGACCTGGGCTTCCCACTATAGGTCTCTAATACCTCAGAGGGAGGTCATCAATGGAAGCATTGAGGATGTCTAGGGTAAACCTCTCCAGTTTTTCCTCTAACTCCCCAGTCACATCATCACCCTATGGTACGGAATGAGCTCCAGCTCATCTATCTAGTGGGGAACCTCCCCCAGGTCGTGCTGTTCCAATGTCTACATGAAAATATTCAGGTCTCATTACTTAACATAAAAAATATAAAACATTAAAACATAAAAAAACTATTTCCATTTTAGGGTTTTTTGCTTCTTACTGATGTCACCCCACTGTCCACCAAGTGGGATCGATAGGTCAAGGTCTCTGCTAAAGTCTGTACCCGCATAAGAATAATCCTCCACCATGAGGATCTGATCTCTCAGCCATCAAAAGAACAGGTCACCGAACTTCACCTTCCCCCCGCCTGCTCCAGTATGGGCCATAATATGGACCCACCTCTGCATGCGAGGGTTCCACACTCTAAGCTATGTAAAGACCACCTGGGGTCTCATCTATGGCACCTGCTCAAAGAAGAACCATGATAGAATGGAACCAAAATCAAACTGCTTCAATTCCCCTTGGCGACACTAATTCAACTAATCCTTGAATATCGAAAGCAGGGCTTCCACCCAGTTAAATACTATAGGCGCCATGGGCTCTATGGCATAGAGCATATGTGCCCTAGAAGCCTGGTGCACTCCCTGGCTTCCTGCCACTCTATGCATGGTAAACAATACAGTCCATATAGATCCATCCATCACTGCTTTTATGGGGATTTTCTTCCCCGATGTCCTTGTCCCAGGGATACAGTGACGGTTTATCAACTCCTGTGTAGTGATGCCCCCTCCGCAGGAACCATTCAGCGAGATGGGAGCACGTTGTCTTGAAAGACCATCAAGGAAGTAGATATCCTCTACCTTAACTATTAGAATATGAGCACCAACCTCAAAATGTTGTTGCTCCAGATTCCACATCCGAAGTATATGCTCTAGCAATCACTCATGCGATACAATGCTAGGCGTGCGAAAGAATTTTAGGAGTCTGCAGTCTCTCAATGTGGCTATGCAACTCGAATTCCTTTCAGTGAAGGCATCATTATTATCATGCTATCTCTTTTTCCATATGACCATTTTTTATCAGCTAGAACCTGCCAAAAGCAATCACAAGACCCATTAGAATCATTCTTAATCATTCAAATCAAATCAAATGGTCTAGTTTTTCTTATGTAATTAGTTTTACTTCTTCACGATCGGCTCCGCCTATGCCCTGTTGAAGACAGATGGTGGCACTACCTATGCGCTTTGTTTTAGGCATGGTTCTAGTGAGGTACCACGTATCCCGCAAGGGATAAGCGCGGTGCCCACTTCCACGATTTTAGGGCTTGCCATATAAGTCCAAAACACCATCAAAATTCAAAATTAAAGGCATAAGATGAAAGATTAGGGTCTAGGATATTACCTGGAACTAACGATGCTCGAATCCGATGGTGGAAACTCCCAATATTAGCAACTAAAAATCTGGCTAGGAAAGTGCTACAAATGCTCTCCACTATGGGTAAATAGTAAAATGATTTGATTTTTCACTATTTACATGAATTTTATACACATTTTTGGGTTTGACATGATATATTTTTGGTTTAAAATTGCTTATTACTCAAAATTTATCAGTTGAAATACCTTAATGATAGTTATTGGTGCATTTAAAACTTGTTTTGAGTTGTTGCGGGATAGAAGAACAGTAGCAGTAAAGTTTTGGGAGTTCATTTTTGACTTTTTCGTACTACCATAAAACGAAAAAAGTAGTTGATCATATATTATGACACTTTGGTCATGCTCTCGAAACTCAGTATCAAAGGTCTGAGTCCATTTCTGATTCTTTTCAGGCTCATAAAATCTCTCATTGTTAAAAGAGACCTAATGGAGTCTTCTTTAAACTCTTTTCGAGCTCCCTAAATATGAAAACATAGTTGAGTGATATTGTCTTCTTCATGCTCATTAAAGCATTTGAAGAGTCGTCTCTTGGATGGTAGGTTATCTCTTTTTCGGTTCAGATAGATTATTTACGGAAAAGGAACACTCCAGCCAATCATGACTGGAAGAGTTCTCTAAGGTATGATTTTATACTTTTTGGGCCTTAGAGACTAAATCATATGAAAAAGGACCCTTTAGAGTCTTCTTCCATGGTCGTTCAGACTCTGTAAACATGAACAATACCGATTTTTCTTTCATTGGACTCATTAAATTAAACATTGAGAGACCCATTTTTGGGAACGAACCCCTCCTCTCTCAGGTTTGTAAAACATATGAGTTTGGACTTGTCTTCGGACGAGCTATATTGAGTGCTTGTTACCCTCTTTGAACTCATAAAATCGAAAAGAGGCGCTCATCAACCATGATGGGGGAAATGGGAAGGGAATCATTTTTCAAATAAATGGTAGTAGTTTGTCGTTACCTTTGAACATGGCACTTGTCTGCATATCATTTCAGTCAATTGGGTATTCAACTGATCTTTGTGATGATCCACTTTCATGAGTCATGCCACTCCTTTGAGTCTTTCAAAAGAATGCATTGTCTGCTGTCACATTGTGTGTTTGTCCTGTTTAGTCATGCTTCCAAGTATTTTTTCATGCCTTCCGATGTTCAAAGGGAATATTGAAGAAGTTTACCTCTGCAGTCAAAATAGTCTCTATGTCAGTACTTTTGAGTCAGTCTTATGGTTACTACATTCACATCATTCCAGAACTATGTTCCAAGTTTCATGTCATCAATGTGGGACTCATCATAGCCCTCCTTCGATGATACTATTCCTATCGACATCAGCTCATCATCCGAGAATTAGTATTAGAAACAAAAACTTAGTACCTTGAGATCTGTATGCCTTAATGACAGATTCTCTCGCTCTCAACATAGGTTCACATCATTGACCTTTGATCGATAGAATCGAATGGGTGTTCAACATCAGGACATCTATTCACACTCAATAGATTGTACTAAGGTACCTTGGGAATCATTGACATCAATGGTGATCTCCCTCGCACTTGTTAATTGTTCACATCATTGACTGGTAATGAAGTGGTTTCTACCATTTTCACTGTTTAGATCATTGTAATCACATGGATAGAATTGTACTTTGTGGAAGATGAGACAAAGACCCTGGGTATTTGTTTAGCACTCATTGCTTTCCCTAGGTTGTGATGGAGTTTTGTATATCTAGCATGGATCCACATTTGTATGGTCGTGGCTATGCTAAAATTTGCGTCTGTATAACATATATCTATGTTGTATGTCTGGTAGCTATGTCCAATTTTGAGTCCTCTATCACATGGATCTACATTGTATTCTAGTAGACATGCTTGTTTATTCCTCCCATCGATCTGCCTTGTATTGATCTGCAGCCATGAGTTGTTACGTGTGTCTATGAGTAAAAAATATTGACGTGCTATAGATGCCTAATTGACGACATGCTCCGATCGAGCTGACATTTTCACCTCAAAGTGACAACTTGTTCTCTCAAAGCTCTCATTTATCGTATCCCTATAAGTCTCATGCTTTGGGGGGCATTCTGTTATACCCAAATCCTGTCACCACCATGTGATAAGACCCTTAATTTACATGTTTTCCCTTAATCCCAGCACTTAGAGTGGAAACCTACTTTGTTTGTCAATTCTACATGAAAAAACTCAGCAACGCACTTTACCTGTGGCTCATGAGCGGTACCTTGCTCACATCGCCTGTATCCTGTTTTCCATAAGCGGTGCCACTACCTATGGTATTTTTTCCATAAGCATTTCTCATCTAAACCACTCTGTCATAAGAGAAGAAAAGTGGTACCCTGGGTAAAATGGGAAAAATAGAAGTTTCTCGAGGCTTCCAGATCATGAGCCTCGTGTCCTCCATTATCCCTATCATTCTGGCTCAATTGAGCTCAATATCCCCCATCACAGGATCTTAGAGGCCACCTCATCCACAAATATCTCAACTATTCCCACCCATTGAGCCTTATAAATACAAGCTCATGTCCATAGTTGATGGGGATAACTATAGGCGTATTGTTATGTTGTTGGATTGACCACTTATCCCAAGCCATTGGAAAGCATAGAGATCAAAGTTGGAGCTTATGGGGATGAAGTGTTTTTTTCATGAAGATTCTTGTCGACACTAAGGCAATAGTTGTAAGCTTATCCATACATATTTAATGCAAAGCTGATTTCCGTCCCACGTTACTGTTGTTTTGGTTTCACATATACATGCTGTTAGATTCCTTAGTCACTAACATGGATAACTAGATGATTTTCTGGTAAATTTGATGTGTTTTCATGTTTGATATATTTTCCAGTACATAGGTTCACCATCGAAGCAGCATTCTAGGTGTCTACAACATCCAGGGAAGGTCTTCATCCTTTGTCCTTCACTCATTTGTTCTGGATCTGAACCATTCAGACCAAAGGAACAGCTTCTATCCGCAGAAGGTGAAATATTCTTGGTTACATGCTTAGCAATTCCTCTCATTGGCCAGCTACTTCAGGGTTCTTGCGCTAGTCCTCACAATGAGTTTTATGGAAAATCCAAAGTACTTCCCACAATTGAGATGGTTGAGACTTATGCCCCAAACTGAAAAATTATTAAGTAAGTTGGTTACTTTTATGGGTTGCTCGGGGTCATGAACCAAGTTTTGTTGGATTATTTGGTGGGAATGTGTGCACTTTTTGTATGAATCTGTGATTTTTACTTTCAATTATGAAATAAGAAAATAACACTAGTTTCCCTATAAGGAACAACTAAAGGGCTTGTCCCAAAATAGGGTTGAAAGGTAAAAATAAATCCAGATAAAGTTTATGATAAACTGTAATATGACGGAAAATTTTGTGAATAAATAGGGTGACTACCCCACCTTTGTATCCTTCAAATCCAAGAAGGAGTGTTAAGCTCTCATCAAAATGGAAACAAGTCCACCTGTAGATCCACAGGTCACACCCCAAATGCCTCATGCTCAACAGGGAGGACGCGAAAGCCTTGAGACCCCTAATTGTCTCCACTCCTAGTAGCTTCCAAGGTCACTTGTTTTTAATGGGAATGAACTATAAAAAAAAATGGATTCCTATTACTATGCTTACTCAACCCCCCATCTTATCTTAGAAGACCTGGAGGGTGATGACTAAGTAGAGGAGGAAGGGATGAATAAGAATTATTAAATCCCAATGTTTAATTAATGAAAAACATAATTTAAACTTGCAGAAAAACTAACACAGAAATAAATAGAATGCATGTAACATTCAAATAGTTGATAATGGGTTGTTTCAAACAATCAAAACAGATGTAAACAAGCTCAAAAATGGATAGGTCACTTTTGACTGCAAGACAGTGGTGACTGAGTCACATAGACAGACCCCACAGTAGTGACTCAGTTGCAACTGATACAAAAAATAGCTATGACTGTGACCTAGGAGGAAATTCACGCCTTTTTTATCTTGAGTCGCGACCTGGGTTGCGGGTTTCGATCCAAAATCTATGACTGGGTCACGTGTTTTAGTTCGAGATCCATAACGAGTGCCAAAAATGGAGAAAAATAAAAAACAAAGCCGACAGTGGCCGACAGGAGAAGGAAGTGGTGTTGTGCATACTCGTATTGGCTGCTTGAGTGACGACTGAGCCTCAAAATAAATAAAATACCTAAAAACCAATAAGATAATAAAGGATTGACCTAGTGGATTCGCCAAAACTGTAGTCGGGTTTTCATCATAGCTACATGCAAAAGCACCTCCCTTCGGTTTATGAGACAGAAGGGTAGAGTTCAATGGAAAAGAGCTAGCTGAAAATAAAATATTAGTAACACAATAAACAACGAAAAGAAAACAACTAAACTAAATAAACAACAATGAGACAAATATACCTTTCGTTTTGCTAGACATTTGGCCACCATGCCCTTATTTGGAATGTGACCGCCTCTCCACAGGCTTTATGGTACGGAGGTTGCCTCAACGTACAAGATGGGAGAATGGTGGGGCAAATGTAATGTTTGGAGAAATGGGGTGAGTAGTTTGAGAATAATGGCACTCACGGAAGTATAATAACCATGGAATAAATAATTCATTTTGTGATGGGGACCTCCATACTTAATTATAGTTTTTTTTGTCTTTTTCTCTCATTTAGGGTTTTGGACCCTAATTAGGGTTTTATGCCCTATTTCAGGTTTTAAGCCCCCTTTTTATGTTTTTTAATCTCTTTTGGGATTTTTATCCCTTTTTGTGAGCTTTTTTAAGCCCTTTTTTATATTTTTGAGCTTTTTAAGAGAGAATAAGGTTAAAACATAGTTGTGGAGGTCAAAAATTAGGGGAAAAGGGTAGGAAAAAATACTTGTATTTTTTTTTATGCCATGTAGAGATAGTTTTGAAGTTTTTTGCATTAACATAAACTCCCCTCACTTGAGGAATATAGGTCTGACAAATACCTATTTGGTTCCACCTGCACCATGGCCAGAAAAAACTTGGCAAATAAGAGAAAAATACCATCATGTTAAAATACCTCCAACTAATACCAATTTTAAGCAAGAAAAGGATGCATAAGCCAATATCAATAAATAATCAATATATTTAGTAAAAAAAAACCATCAACCAGACCCATCAACCAAATCCTCACCAAAACATTTAATAGTCTGCACTTACCAAGGATTGTTACATCGACAACCAAAACAATTCCTATAGACACTAAAACAAACCAACATCCTTTTGACATTGTGTGCTCAAACTATCCACACAGCATTACAAAAACTTCATACAGTAACTAAAACACATAATCAACAACACCATGCAAGAGTCACAATATATATTTTTGTAAAATTTTATGATTGTTTAACCAGCTACAACCTTGAGGTAATTCAACACCTACTAAATCAAAAGCACCTACTTATATTCCAAGACTTGGCTTTGTATTTTATTAGATCGAACTAACAAAAATGTTACAAGGTGTAAGGATATTCAAATAAGCATATCATCAAGTGGTATACTAGAGGAACTTCACTAACATCCCACTACCCATCTTACCACAACAATGATCGTCGAGGGTTTCTATTTTGCATCATAGGTTCCTCGTACTCCATTAAGCAAGGCTCCTTTTATACAAGAGATTCAAGGTATCTTTAAAGTCATTTTCAAATAAAAGGCCCAAGAAATGGATTCTCATTATGTGTGGAATATTAGGGCTTCCATAAGCGAGGGTAAGAGGCTTCATAACCCCATTAAGATACAAATGACCACAAAATGGGTCATTTGGCTCATTAGGTGTTCCAATGGCTCCAATTCCCACATACATGGTTCTTCATGCCATGTCATGTCATTGTCATTTTTTTTCTTACTATGCCATCACTTCAACCTTTGTAATTAATGGCTTGTCATCAATGATAATCATATTCAAAAAACTCCCCCTTTGCCATTCATGGAAACAATCTTCCAATATTCAATTTATCTCCCCCTTTGAAATTAATAACTAAGGGTCAAATACATGTCCACTAAGGACTTCAGAATGACTAAGAAAAAAAAAATTGGACTCTTGAATACTCTCCCCATTGCATTTAGTTTAGTTTCTCCCCCTGATATGTTGGTAGTATGTTCATTATTGTTTTCAATAGGCTGCAATGTTTCTTGATTCGTTGAGTTGTTTTCTCCCCCTTATTAACATGAATATTTCTTGATGAGAAAGGTTGTCATTGATGAAAAACCATCAGTGACAAAGAAGGAGTCAATACATATAAATGGAAACAAATGTCAAGGATGAAAATCAAGAATAAAATCATGTACAAGATTCAGATACAAGTGGTTGTAAGCACTCTTCAATAGATGAAAATTCTAAATGTAATGATGATGAAGTTATACTTACAGAAGATGAACAAGAAATATTGTTGAAAGCTAATAATGCATTTACAAGCATAATTTTGGATATTGATCTTAAATTGAACCCAAGACTCAAGAAGAAAATTTTGAGATCATGTTGAAAAATAGAAAGAGAAGACAAAAGCTTGTTCATGAGAATGAAACTTAAGAACAAAGGTTTGGAATGTGGGATAGAAGACCAAAACAATTAAATTGGAAGATTTAAGTATAATTTAGAAAGAGAACAAGAAAAGAGAATTCATGAGAAGACTAACATACAGCTCAGGAAATTATTCCTGGAAGAAGGATGACACAAACAATTTTGAAATACAAAAGAGAAGTGGTCTCAGCCAAGACCACTCTAAGGTATGGGTGAAGAAAAGTATTTTGCTAAATTTGAATGAATTAGATCAATGTACAAATTAAGATGGCTTCCATATGGCAAGCCATACTTGAATTCTTCTAAAAACGTTTAGTTTACCATGAGTTCATCATTGGAGAATGAACTCAAATGGAAAATAATGGCTCTGCAAGGAATAAAAGGTCCAAGGATCGTGGTTGAATTAGAAAACTAATGAAGTTTAATAAGTGATGAATTTGGCATGTTGATAGGGGGACCAGTATGAAATAAAATACATGCTTACCTTTTATGAATGTAGTAGATGATTTTTTGAAGGTATGGGAGATGCTCGCAAATAGCTATGTAATGTTTTTAAAATGCATGCAAGGGACTACAAAAAGTTAACATGCATGTAATGATTGCAATACATGGAGGGAGTGAAAAATATGAGGAATAAAATGCACATAGGATCTTCATGATATTCCTGTTTCTCACTTAGAAATACACTGACTTATGATAATGACCACAAGAAATAAGAAAGTTCCCACATTTGGAATGAAACTGGCCACTATGGCATGAATTTGAGTTATGTAATGAAAAATTCCACAAGGTGATGATGCCCGTAGTCAGTTAAAAAGGTGTATCTTCCAGCATCAAGATAATTCCCACCTGATAAATGAAATGCATGATGACTGAAGGAATTAGTGAGAAGACAACAATAGCCTTTTGGAAACATGCATTGTTTATATGCATGCACAATAGAAAATGATGACTGCAGGGAGTAAAATGTGCATGCACCAGTCCACAAACACTAAGTAATTATGCCTACAGGATTTGGTAGAATACCCACCAGATAGAATCAAAATGTCCTCAAATCTAAGAAGAATGTATGATGAGGTTTCAAGTATAATTAGTATAAATATGCTTGCCATATCAGTTAAATTGAACAATTTAAAGACAAATATTCCCACCAAAAGATGCATGCAAGCAAATAAATAAACCCTTGCAATACTGAAAAAGTGTTTGTAGTGTTTAAAAGTATGCTTGCAGCATGCATGGAAGCGAGAATAATTCCTACACCAAAATTTGTTTGCAATCAAAATGCTTTCAAGACTTGGAGAAGATGTTTTCAGGGATTCAAGAACGCCTACAAGACAATAGAATTCTTGCACCATCCAACTATACAATTTCTACAAAAACTTTAAAAATTCCCACATCAGCTAAGTGATGGGAGGAGGTTGTCATCATATTGGAAAAATATATAAACATTGTAAATATTGGAATGCAATTTTTTTTTTACCATGGCCAATTTGAGTGACAATTCGGAAATGGTAAGGTGTGTAACTCTGAAATTCCCACACAGTCCACTAAAATTCTCACAGGCATGGGTTTATAAAAGTTAAGGGATATTGGGTTAATTTTTGTTATATCGATCTGGAAACAAAATAACCTCAACAAACCAACAAAACCTCATAGCATTGTGATGAGAATGTTGTACCAGAAACAAATAACTATCTCACTTTGCAACATAAAAGCATCATTGTATCGATGCAAAGACAAAATGTTGTGGCGACAATGCTAAACTAACAATGGACATTTACAACTTTAATGATGAAAACACATCGATGTATTGATGTTTTCTAAAGAAATTAAAAAAAATATATCCCAACAAAATATATTATAAAAAATATAATCCCTAGAAGGGCTTATAAAAATAGCCTTAAAATTATCCATGACATGATTGAAAGAGACATGAAATGTCTACTCTTAGTTATTGTTCAAAGAAGACAAGACTTAGGCCATACAAACTTGATATGGATCAAAGTCTCAAGGTTGTAAGTTCTTCTAGAACTAAACACGTGGATGGAGGTCAACAATGAATATTTATTAACAAATTAGAAACTATATGTGTTTCTTTGATCATTTTGTTGCTATGAGAAAGGATACTAGTGGACACCCACCTCTTTGGCTCAAAATGGTTCTAAATGTTGGCAGTTAACTATAATTTTGTAGGGCTTGAACTTTAAACAATTTATTTGAGCATACCCATCCATTATTGGAAATGGATTCATTCCCACAATATTTTACTGTGATGCCTACCAAACACGAATTATAGAATAGGCTTTGTAAATTTGAATAAAGGAACCAAATAAAGTGTGTATGTATAAGTTGTGGATAAGGATGTCACACCTCCCACTAACCCCAAGGGATTTTTAGAACATATTAAGAAGTTGGATAGGGTGAAGTGATTCATCTTTAATTAAATGAAGGATCACTTGATCCCTCACAAAAAATATAAGAATAAGGTGAAGGATATGTGTGATGCTTCAATCAATCTATAGCATAGCATGAACATATCCCATGGGATTATTTTGAAAATAAACTCCCTAGTACACAAAATAAATATTGATATGGTTGTGAGATATGTAATGAATATCACTAATTTAAGAAATTGACTCGCAACCATAAGAGATTTGGTGCATGAGGCTGAGCTAGTGTGGATAACTCTGAAATGGTTCCATACATATTGGGGCATGTTTGTTTGAGGTTTATGTTCTCATGATAAGTTTCCCAATTTGAAAAACTATGGGATGACTTTGTTTAATAGGAAACAATAATTAAAACAATAGAAACCAAATATGTTGAGCTTCAAAACCTAAACCTTATTGGTATGATAAATAAGGATGGAAATAAAGGACTCAAGAGGGATCAAAAGAACTAGAAGGAAGACTCAAGATAACTAGGTTCAAAATGATAAAATTATCCCATAATTATGAAAATCACCTTAAAATAATCAATTACCCACTACTTGCATGTTAGCTCACCCCATACTTTCCATGTGACCCACTACTTACATGTACCTATGTCACATGCAAGTAGTGGGCCATTATAGAGTTAATTGGGCCACATGCAAGAAGTGGGTCACATGCGTACATTTTTGCAAATCCTAGTTTCCACCATATTTGATTTTAGAGTTGCATTGTATATGTGTTTGGAAAATTTTTGATGCAATGTTTTAGATATCTATATTTTACCAAGTTTTTAGTTTTGGCTCCCAAACCCTTTCTCAACAATTTTCCCCTGCATCAAGTTGACATTTAGATTTTGGAGGATGCATGGGAGGATGAGGAAAAACAGATGGTAACTTTTAGAGCCTTGATCTTGCTATTTTTATAAAGAAAAAATTATTTATAAACTTGATCAATTTTACTAAAAATTGCATAATGAACACTTTAGAGAGGCTAGTATTGAGTTCTCTCATTAGGCACCTTCATAATTTCAAGATTCACAATTTTGGAAATTTTTTATTTTAGATATGTTATCTTCCTTTAAATATAAAAGTATATTTGGATACCCATTGGACAATTGTGCATGAGATTCTAGTTTCAAATCCAATGAAACTTGTTCAACCCAAAGTATAAAAGTAGAGAATTTCAATTTGAAGAGATGTTCAGATTTTTAGTGATCCAATATCGAGTATAGTATGAACATGAAGTTTGGTGGAAACTAGATAAAATAATAATAAGGTCAATAATTATGTACATTTTTGTATGATGTCTTTGTTCAATTGTTAAGTGGTGGTTGTTGTATCTCATGTGAAAGCATATTTTTTGAACTGGATTAAGGTAGGTGCGAGCCTTGAGAAATTCGGTGGAATAGAGATTCCTCACCTTTTGCATCTCAATGAATGTTTTTTTTTCTTTTAGAGTTGTAAGTCAACGACACTACATTGTAATAGTGTTTGATTGTGGAAGGACACAAACATGTTTGTTTCATTATGATAGGATGAAGCATCGTGTAATATAAGTATATATACATTTTATATTACTCTATCACTAAGAAAGAGTAGCATGAGTGTAGTGATAGTCAATGGATTAATATGAATCAACTGAGAGAAACGAAGATATGTCTTCTCTAAATAAATGAATAAATAAAATACCATACCCTATTTTGGTGATGATTTAATACGCATCCATCATGAGTTGCATTTCCTTTTCCAAGGCTTGCAGAAATCATCAAATATTAAAATTTTATAAGACTAAATAATAATAAAGAGAATAAAAAGGAATTTAAACATGTGAAAGACTATATAAGTCTAAATTGAAATACCTTAATCCACTCCGCTTTATTTCGAGAATGAGTTATTCTCTATCGAATAGGGTTTATAAAATTTAAGGGCCTTTAGGTTAATAGGACTTCAATCCTGAGATGATTGAAGTAGAAATACCATAGGGAGAACATAAGGAGCCCAAAAAAATTATCCAAGGATGCATAAAGGGTGGAGAAAACACACCCTTAGTGGATGAAAAAAAAATCTGTATCCCTAGCTAAAACAAGAAAGATGCTAATGTATCCCATACTCGAAAGAACACAAAAAGAGTATTCCACATAAATAAAAAAATCTCTTAAAAGAATTGTATCATGCCTTCCTTAATGATTTCTCCTTTTAAAAGTTACGAGAAGGAGAGGAGGCTATCCTTCATATTCAATGCTTCCTTGGATAAATGATTTGCATTCATATTGTGCTCCCTACATACATTCCTAAATTCATATAACCCACGAATCGAATTCATCGGTAGTGTAGCATATATGTCAGATTTAATGGATATCTGATGACAAATTTCACTACATAGATGTCGAAAATATGATGAAGTCTCCTTCATAGAGTCCATATAACCCACGAATTGATATCATTATCTTGAGTAACTATAAGCATGGCATCTTAGTGACATCAATCTATTGAGAAATAGATTTGAGAGACTTATAAGCATGACATCATAGTGATATCATTATCTTGAAGAATATCAATAACTCCATAGTATAACAGTACATCACATAGTATTGTAACATGAGACAAATATCAAGTGGTTCCATATCAAATGCTTCAACCAATTTATCTCAAAATACAAACTATGTTTTTGACAGATTTTGTAGGTGTATCTTTTTTAATTTATTTTGTTTCTTCACCAAAAATATTAAAGACCCGGTTTACGGATCTTAAGATATATAATAAAATCATTTTCTAAGATTTTGTAACTTCTTTTCATGAAGAAAAATAGGTGTTCCTCGATATTCAATAGTGAATCAAAGGTAACTTGTACATAGTCCTGACAATAAGTCATTCCAGACATGAGTGGAGATAAGTATCAAAAAAATTTCCCAAGGGGAGGGAAAGAATTTGTTAACCCAAAAAATCCCTCAATGAGCTCTACATGACCTACAACACCCAAAAACATATATTTCACCACCCTCATTTAACCCCCACACCCTTGCAATGGCTCAAAAACATGAAAAGGGCTTAAAACCCCTAAAAAGAGCCAAAATAGCTCTCATAGGGGCTAAAACCTCCAAAAAGGGGCTAAAACCTCTCAAAGGAGCTTAAAACCCCGAAAGGAGCTAAGAGTTGGGCGAAAGGGGCTTAAAGCCCAAAAAAGGGGGTAAATCCCTGACCAAGGGCTTAAAACCCTAAAATCTCTGGAAAAAACTATAAATAGAGGGGTGGGGGTCACTCTCAAAAAACTCCTTCTCTCCCTATCATTATGCTTCCCGTGTGCATGCATTAAGACCCTCTTCCTCTCAAATCATTCACCCCTCTCCTCCATAGCTCCATAAGCCAAAAACCCATTCCATAGATAGGTGCTTCCAAAGCTAGGGCATGGTGGCCCATTTCCACAAAGGCTGAAGGTATAACCATTTGTTTTTTGTTGTTAGTTTAGTTTTTCTAGCTCATGTTTATTTGTAGGTTTATTTACTCATATTTTGTTGCAAGTTCTCTTCTGATTTCTTATATCCATTTCTTGTTTTTTCTAACAGTTTCTTGCAAGGTTTCATGGCTCAGAGCTAACCTTTCCTTGCAGGGCTTTTTCATCCACAGGAAACCTACCCTTCCGTCCTATAGATGGAAGGTATTTGTTCCTACTCGTAGCTAGGGAGAAATCCCTACTGCAGTTTGGTAACCATACCAGGTCAATCCCACAGGATCCTTGGGTTATTTTTCAAGTTTTCTAGTTTTTTGTTTTGTTTTGTTAACCTAGTTTCATTTTTTGTTAAATATAGTTTAGATCTCATTTTCTTACATTTACAATTTCAATCAAGCGTCCTTAAGGCCGACCTGAGCCAGTTCGGCCACAGTACAAGTTACTGTTGGCCGTTCCCTGCTCAGATTTCAAATTTTTCCACTTCGTGGGACAAATCACTCTTATCAGGCTAAAAGGAGTGACCAGGTAGCTCATTTAGCCCCAGAAAGAGTGACTTCCCTCTCAGGAGACATATTGCTCCTGTTTTCATTTTTTGAGTGACCCCCTCACCTATTTTTGGAAAAACTTAGCGATCCCCTCGCTACATTTTCCCCGAAACAGGTAACTTGTCTCTCAAAATTTAGTTTTTAAGTTGTTGGGACTATTAGTGCAGCTTAGTCACCACTGTCCAGCAGCCTATTTCCATCTCCATACAATCTGTGTAAGTTAATGATATATTTGATTGGTTATTGATATATGAATCTATTTTAAGACTTGGATAAATTATTGTAAGTTAATTCTTAGTTCTTAATCAAACATTGGAAATTAACCCCTTTCCTAGTCTTTCCTCCTCTACTGAGTCATCACCCTTCAGGGTATTCTGGGATAAGATGAATGGTAAAGCTCATATAGTAATAGGCACTTCACTTGTGATTGCTTGATACCACTAAAAATGGGTGACTTGGAAGGTAGAGGGGGTGATAGGACCAGGGGGACTCACGACATTTACATCCTCCCTGTTAACCGACCTTGCACTCAGAGAGTGACCTGAGGCTATACAGATGGGATTAGTCTCATTGTGTTGATATCCTAGCACTCTTTCCTGGTCGAAGAGGAATACAGGTGTAAGTTAGTCACCTAGTAAGTCTACCATAGTTCAAGTTCATTAGTGGCATGTTTTAAATTTTCTGTTCAAAATCTATTGGTTTCATAACAGGTTACCCATTTTGTAAGTTTTGTAACAAACCAGAAAATATCTACAAAATATTCATAAACCATAAAAGCAGTCACCAAATGAATAATAGAAAATACTTTAACTATGAACAATCTTTCATAAATATGCACACAACCACACCATGTAAGATAACCAAACTCAGTTCATGACACTGAGCCAGCCATTAAAATCTATCAATTTACACTAATTCAAACACTTGCAGTCTTTGAGGACATAAGACCCTGACTGCCTTAACCGTGGGAAGTACTTGGGCTCATCCCTGAAACTCATTGTGAGGAGTACCACAGGAATCCCAAAGTAGCTGGCCGTTGAGAGGAATTTATAAGAGAAATGAGCAACGAACCCTACTGATTAACTAGCACTCCCATGAGGAAAAATCCAAGCGCTATCTCTTGGCAGTCTTGGTGGCTGAGTGACCACCTGAAATCCAATAGGAAGCCACTAAAGCCGAGGTCTATAATGTCATTACCATATTACAACACTTGATCTACCAGCTAGACAAAATTGATCCCCCACACTCTTCTTCATGCCTAAGAGGTGATCCACCATAGTTTGGGTCCTTGAACGAACACCGTCGAGACCATTCTTAATGACCCTCTACACTATCAGAAGGCCATACAGCTTTTGACTTAGACTCAGACTCATATTAATCTGAGCCAGATTTACACACTGCACCATCTAACCCCATGGCTAGTGCAAACCCGGATCCACTTTCGGGATTGGTGACTGGAAGTGGACCCATGTCCATACCTCACACCACCACCAACACCCATGTAGGTTGTCCTAGTACTGCCATGCAGACTGTCCTAACTCAGCTACCTCCACCTGCACCCACAAGTCAAACTGTCCCACCTGTCATACATGGGGGCAGTGGTACTTCTGATCACACTATCCCTCCTATCATACCTGGGGGCAGTGGCCCTTCCACTCACACTATCCCACTTACCATACCTAGGGGCAGTGGCCCATTCACAACTGTGCCACAAGTACCCCCAGTCATGTAGGTACATCATGTTCTTGCAAACCCCACCACCATCACTAGTCCATCACACATCAACCTTGGGTCAAACCTCCCTTTAATGGCATGCCTCAACCTACCTAAATTGGCGAGGTTAACCAATGACCCCATCTATCATCAAACCTTTTGGCCTCCCATGCCGACCAGGCTCCCCTCAGACATCCCTAAGTTTGAAGGGAAGGTATGGGAGTTCCCCCAAAACCATATCATGAAGTTTCACCAATGGTGCTCATCAAATAACATTGTAGATGATTCGATCAGACTCATACTATTCCAACGCACCCTCATAGTTGTTGTAGCCAAGTGGTACATTGAGCTAACACAAGCCAAGTACCCAGACTTCAACTCCTTGGCCTTTATGTTCCTGCAGTACTTCCAACTCCCCGTCAGATATGATGAAGGAGTGGAAATCTTGTTGTCTTGCTGCTAAAACACTGCAACCCACATCACCGACCACATCCATGAGTGGAGGCAATATCACAGCTTGTGCAAGATCAAGCTTGATGACAGGTTCTTCTTGGATTGGTTCTTGAAAACATTGTTGCCACTATAGCCAAGGACGTCGCCTCTGAATGTCCTCAAATAGTGGAAGAGGCCATCTTGAAGGCCCAACAATTTGACCTCATTTACACACAGTTTGGATACTTCTACACCATCATTATAGATTCTCCCCATGAAGGAACCTCCTATCGGGATGCACCAAGGGAACCCATGCCACAAATGGCATCATAGATTCTATCTCCCACCAATCACAACACAACTCAGCACCACCTATGATGCCACTACAACCAAGAAATACCCCTAGTGTTGCCTACTTAAACCAAGATCCTGACTATGCAAGAATGATGTTCCAGTCCGGAGCTACAACCTCTTATGCACAACCTGCACCACAGCAACAGACCCATGCACCTACTTGGCCAGCACAACAATATTTGGGATAGATGCCCATGTTCGTAGCACCCCTAGCCCCCTAAGTCTACTATGCACCACTAGTGCAAGCCGCTCAAGCCCCTGCCCCAGCTCTGCCTTCCCCTTTGGGACAAGTGTTTGCATAGAAAAACTGTCCCACCCAACCAACCTTTAATAACCAACAAGGGAAAGAAAGAAACAACCAAGCAAGGAATCAAGCCAACAACCAACCACAAGGAGGCGGTCAACAACCAAATCCTCCCAACAACATCAGGGCAAGCTGGCCAGCTCAAAACCCTCAGCAACCAAACCAACCTAGATGTAATGTTTCATTATGCACAAATCAACCGTGCAAACTATGCGAGGTCTACTGGCACTATAAACATGAATTCCCCTTCATTGGTCATGCTAAGTAGATCATTCATAATGAATTTAACCATGCTACCAATACAGTATCCCCCGCTCAACCCAAATCGACACCACCAGGATCTCCACCCTTGGAGCTCCAAAACCCATTACCAGTCCAAGGACTAGTAGCAACCGCACCTACTTCCCAACCCAATCCCATCACCCCAGCTACACCTTCAACAACAGAAATAGGTGTTCACCACCTGCTAGACTTGACAACCGAAGAGGTCAATTTACAGACTAGAAAAAATCAGTACGAAACTAACAATGAACCCACTGACCCATCAGCAACATCCACATCCAAAACAACCAATACACCTCTTCACTTACCCCCTTTTTCCCCACACCCCCCCATACGATGATTTTCCAACAATGTCAAGGCTAGAGCTGCTGTAAGCTACAACATTATGGATGACTTAGCCCAAACACCTATGGCTATGTCCACTCTTGAGGTACTTAAAACTTTCCCAACATAGTGGAAAGCCTTACTAGCTGCACTCGGTACTGTAGATCGAGCCTCTGACTCCAAGTTGATTACATTCAACAAAAAAGAGAACAGAGAACCACAGATGTCATCAACCATTTCCTTCCAAATACTAGTATCCATTCAAAATTTGGTCATGCACTGGTGCATCATCGATGAGGGGGCATCCACATGTGTCATGTCAACCTTAGTCTAGCAGAAACTTGGGTCACCAATTCTGCAACCATCCACTACTACTCTACGGGCTTATGATGGCCACCCCACTAAAGCCCAAGGTATCTTCCCACACATTTCCATCACATTAGCTGGGAAAACAGTATTGATTGACATAGAGGTTATCAATGCTCAGTTGGACTATAACCTTCTCCTCGTAAGAAGTTATATGTACGTCATGAAAGCCATAACATCAACCATTTTTCATCTCATGATGTTCCCTCACAACAGGAAGATCATGACAGTTGACCAATTAACTTATCATGATCTGCAAGGGCTAACCTCACCATCCAATGTTATCCCTACAGTCAATACCATCGATCCGCAAGGGATAACCGCAGAAGCCAATCTTATCCCTACAGTCAATACCATCGATCCGCAAGGGATAACCGTAGAAGCCAATCTTATCCCTACGGTCAATACCATGGTTGAGAACATACTCACCTCCCCATTATTGAATATGGGTCCTGGTATGTTTTCCAACACCACTATCATGGGTTCCTTCCCCTTAGTGTCACCACCCTGACACCAAATGAGACTGCAAATTTGTGCATGCTCTCATCCAGCATTGCTGCACCTAAACATCAATTGAAGCCACAACCGCAACATCATCCGCAGCATCAACATCATTCGTAGCTGTAACATCATCTACAACCGCAACATTATGCATAGATGCAACCATAACCCCATCCCCACATGCAACCATTAGGGACTTATTTTGGCTCCTCCCCAATCCACACAATTCCCTTCCTAATCCCCCCTCCTGGTTTCATGAGTAAGCCAATAATGGCTACCTTAAACTTACCCAATTTCACATTGGGGATTCCCGTGTGGTAACTCAATCCACTGGCCCAACCTTCAATGCCCTAGGTCGTCTTAACCCCTATGCAACCCATTGCGATTGAATCTCATCCTCCACCCCACCCATAAAAACCAACCATTGCACCCACACCCACATCGCCCCACCCAAAAAGTCCCAGGGGCAAAAATGCGAAACCAACAACTAAACCCCAACAGATCCCGCCTTGTTCCA
Organism: Pseudotsuga menziesii; assembly: GCA_001517045.1. Lineage (NCBI taxonomy): Eukaryota > Viridiplantae > Streptophyta > Pinopsida > Pinales > Pinaceae > Pseudotsuga > Pseudotsuga menziesii. The sequence continues at coordinate 153,710 of LPNX010634283.1, forward strand.
TGTGTGAAGAACAGGGCCATGCAACTCAAAACTGCCCTAAAATTCCCATGATCCACCCACATTTGGATGCCATGGATACAACAAAAAACATCCCTATGGTTGAACTCCCAAGCGGGCCAATAGTGAGAAACAAGTCATTGAGAACAAACTATGCTTGCACCTGTTATGGATCATATGGACACTATTCTCACCACTGCTAGGACCTGTCCGAGTTTTGAATGGCCCTAGAAAACCTTCAATAACATACCCTTGAATCTGAGATCACCCTGATTGAATAAGTTTACCCCCCACCTCCTTCTTCAGACACCATCTCCATTTACATGATGTCGAGTTCCACATACCCTCTTATCTCCCCAATCACTGACAGTCCATCAAATCTGTCTCACCATTTATTTCACAACGATGAGGAGATACTTAAATCCTTAACTCCACCAGAATACCCTTGGGATGACATGCACCACCATTCATTCTTCCTCCCCAAATAAATTGTGTCGCAGTATGACCAGTTTTTCGTTGAAACAAAGGATTTCATTCATGGGAAAGTCGACTGGTTCAAAAATCCCATTCCGGCACCAGATGCCTTCGAAGAAGGGAACATGGCCAATATTTAACCAACCATTAAAATCAACATCTCAACCAATCCAAAGATGGTCAAGGAAATCATGCTGGGGGAATCTTGGTCCTCGAAAGAAGTCACTTCATACAAAGTTCTCTTCCAATAATCATGTGACATCTTCTCCTGGTCCTACACTGAAATGCCTGGGATGGATCCATCCATTATCGAACACCACATCGACACATTTCCTGATGTGGTCCCTGTGCGCCAAAATAAATGACCCATCCATCCCTCCAAAGCTACCGTGGTGAAAGTAGAAGCAAAGAAGCTACACACGGTCAGCTTCATTTACCCCATTGCTTACACCACATGGGTTTCAAATCCTGTTCCCATGAATAAAAAACAGGGTACCATTCGCGTTTGCATAAAATTACATGATATGAATTGGGTGTGTCCCAAAGACAACTTCCCAACACCCTTCATTGATCCAATCATCGATGCGTTCGTCGGACATGAGGTCATTTCCTTCATGGACGGATTTTCTGGATATAACCAAATTCAGATCCGGAAAGAAGATCATTACAATACTGCATTCACAACCCTATGGGGAAGATTCGCATATCGATTAATTCCCTTTGGTCTAAATAATGTTGGAGCCACCTTCCAGTGTGCCATGACATATTGTTTCCATGACCTCATCCACATCATATTGGTCTACCTGGATGACCTTACCACTCGATCATGAAAACGAGCACAACATATGGACAACTTGCAGAAATCCTTCCTGTGATGTTGCAAGTACAAAATCTGCTTGAACCATTTCAAGTGTGTTTTCTATGTCCCAACGGGCTGTATCCTAGGGTTCATCGTGTCACACAAAGGAATGTCTACTGATCCCCTAGAAGTCCAAACCACTCCCCCCCTAACGTCACCTCTTTAAGTGATGTGCAATTCAGCTTGTAACATAGTATTGTCCCTTTTTGTTTTACACATTTTTTTAAAGTGAGTCTTATGTATTGTTTCCCTCATTGCTCCATATGGATCCTACCTTGTGTTGATACATTGGATTTGCTGATATAGCAAGCATATGGTCTCCAAACCTTGCCTCAGCTGCATGGGTCATTTACTCCCCATCGCATGAGTTGATTCATATCGACCGAATATGCATGGGCATTGCAACCAATAACCAAGCAGAATATTATGGCATCAACAGCCTCTTGGCCACCTCCCTCTAGATGAGAATATGCCATCTCGACATCTTCTTAGACTCCTAGCTACTGGTCTCTCAGTTGAACAACTATTACCGGGTATGTGATCCTTGCCTCTTTAGAAAATTCCTGTGCCCTAAATATATGGTTAGAAAATTTGAATCCATCACATTCACACTTGTTCCCATAAACCTCAATAGTGTAGTGAATCAAATGTATAATGATATTCTAAATTGACACATTCATCATTGCACATAGGAAACATACAAAAAACAAAATCATGCATCATCGTATATAAACATGCATACACATGTAAAAATACATCACATAGGCATTTCATTCACATAATCATAAAAAGACTCACATATAAAACCATAAAAAGTGCATCCATGTGCGTCAACTATATATATATATATATATATATATATATGTAAGTTGCATTTCCAAAATATGTCCAATACAAAATGAGAAGCTACATATTCTTTTTCAGTTGAATATACATAGCGATACAAAAATTCCTAAGTGCACCAGCGCACTAGGGGCAGCCCCACTAGCTGCTAGTCTGACCCAGAATCATCCTCATTGTCTAGCTTGGTTTCATCATCTTCCTCAGAGGACTCATCATCCCCTGGAGGAAGATCCCCTCTCACCACTTGACGAACATAATCGCAGGCCACGACCATCCTCCTCATCAGAGAGGTCCACTCCAGAGGCACACTGTGAATGGAGACAATTAGCTCATTGTCTAAGCACTTCCATCCTACATCATAGATCCCCTCAGCAAGCCACTCCAAGTGTAGCAAAATAGCATCTGCCTTCCGCTGCCACCTACACAAGTTCCCTACACGGACCGCTTCCTTCGCAATCGTGACCACCCACCTCAGATACCCGGGTAGCGGGCGAGGACCAATATCTGCATACGCAAACAAATATGCCATTAGTATATGCATATAATCATACAACTATAAACCAGCTAAACTACTTTGGGTATAAATATGAACGCAAAAACATCACACATCCATACCAATTGGTACCCATGCCTGGCTTAGAGGTCGGAGCATCTCAAGGTCCCCATGATAGTCCATAACTGTAATGGGTACTCCTATATAACCACTGGGAGCTACCACCACTTCTATAGCAAATCCTTTGTAAAGAAGCAGCCCACTTTTCCATCACCCTCTTGCACCATCATCTGGCACCATCAACACATCTGTGGCTTCTGCGGACCACTATCCCACACTTCTTGATGCGGACAAAAAGTAGGTACTTTCTCAAAAAATAAATCACATAAGAAAGAGCCAAAACAAAACCCTCCCCCAGATGCCCTTGCATAGTTTAGCTGATTCCAAACCTCCAGAAGCTACATCTAGGCCCATCTATAGTAAGTTCCCCTCATGGCACACTCCACTATCTGCAGCTACCCTCCTGATATCTTATGGTTCCATATGGAACCCAAGACACGTAGCACTAGTTTCACCCCAACCCTTCTCGACAAGTCCTCAATATCACACATCCAGATGTTTGTACCATGCACATACACAGTAGCATAATGATGCTTATCACATAAATCCTCCAGCATCTCTCCACAAGAGAATAGTGGCACCAAGTCACCAACGACTCCCAACATTGGGAGCCCAGTCAAAAAATATACATCCAACAACGTAATATCAACACACTACCCCTGGATCATGAAATCCTCCTCCCTAATGTCCCAAAATCTCACCAAATTCTGTAGCAGTAGACGTAAGCTCTTCATCAGGGGAATCCTCATGAACTTCAGCAGCCCACAATGGTCTAGTACACTATGCACATTCCCATCCCGTAGCACCTCCTCCTGGAGGTCTTTTCAGTCTCTTTCATGCCACTTAGTCTCAAGCATCTTACATAAGCATAACACAACTTTCAGCCAAAACTTTTAGTGAAAAGGACACCCAGGGACCAGGTCACACCTGTCAAGCCAAAAAAAGCGACCAGGTTGCTCAAAACAGCCTCACAGAAGTGACTGAGTTGCACTTTTTAGCCTCACAGGAGCGACCTCAAATCGCTCCTTTCTACCTAATAGGAGCGACCCAGTCGCACCTGTTCGGGTAAAATGAGCAACCCAGTTGCTCCTTTTTCCATGAAAAGTGCGACCTGGCCCATAAAATCCCTAGCAAGCTCACAGAGGGCCCCTGGGTGGGAAAATCCAAAAAGTAAACCACTGAAAAAGATAGAGTTTGCAAGAGCTCTTACCTGCAAGTCATAGATCTCAAAACCGCCAGTCAAAATGAGAGAAATCATCAAAAGAAATTCAAGGACCACCTCTCCAAATCAGTAGTGAACAGTGACAATGACACTTCACAAAGTGGTCCCCACCCATTTATAGGTCCCATTGACCTATTTTCTTCCTTTTCACATAACAGGGCCATACGAAGTCCATTTGGGACGTCGTTCACACCACCGGTTTCAAAATTCCATCCTCTATCTTCTAATGAGACCATTGTCTCATGTTTAACAAGTAATATTTAGGGCCACTTCCTGATATTTACCTCAATTTACATACCACATTGTGATGTAAGTGTCTCTAGAACTGTACTTGCATCACACCTGCCTACCACAACTCATGCGGGATCCCGGACCATCTCCCAGAAGGCACATCATTTTATTATTTCAGCATATAATTGTCACATCTGCCTACCTCAACTTAAGTAGAGTTTTGGACCATCTCCTGGAAGGCACATCATTTTGTATGTATTTGGCATATAACTGCCTCTAGACTTGCACTCACATCATATGTAGTCCAGTCCGTCCACCACAACTCACACAAGACTCTCCTGACCTCTATTCGAGAGCCACCTTGGTCTGCATACCTCTGTCGCACCGAACCGCATGCCTTTATCACGATCTATCCCTTGCACATATTGGTATGTTCAAGAGCCACCTTCTCCATCCATACTACATGGATGACCTTTGGACCATTGTCCATTGTCCCGACATGGGGGCACCATCAGTGCCTCCTCGATTGGTTGACCATACCAGAGTTTCTGTTAAGCTCTTTTCTGGCTCCTAAAAGAATGAAATTATTGCTGAGCACATTTGCTTCCTCTCCTGCTCATTAAAGTATCAAAAAGGGCATCTACATTGTTTTATTTATCTCCTTGTACAAACTATGTAGACTACCATCTGAAAAGGACCACATTGGTACACTCAAGCCAATACCATTCCCCTCTACATCCTTTTATGCTTTCTCAGGTAGAGGGGCTGAAATTTATGAAAAATCTCACCATGGGTTGTCATTAAGCTCTTTTCTAGCCTTCTCATCAAGAAAATATCACCGAGCAAACATAGTTTTGTTCATGCTCGTAAAATTATTTGAATGATCGTCCAGTCAGTATATGTTTAACCTTTTTCGTTCTGATTGGAATACCAATGGTAAAGAAGTCTCCCATCCCCTAAAGGATGGGTGAGCTCTCCTATGTACACTTTTAACCTTTTTCGGGCACAAGAGACTATCAATGAAAAAGAGACCCCACTGGAGTCTTATTCATGCTTTCAAACTCTCTAAAATTGAAAGCACCATTGAGCATTCACTTTCTTGGGCTCACAAAAAATCCACAAGATCATACCACAATGGTGTCATTAGACACCACCCCACATATAACAATTTGGCAACATTCCCACTTTGGTTCGCCTTTGTTCAGAGTATTATGAGATGTGTCTTCCTTGTATCCCATCAATACCAAAAGTTTCTACCTCCCCCAAGCATTTCCCTTCTACAGTTACATTCTCGGTATTATAGCTATGATCCATTTCCCATGAGTCAATTTCATTTGCTTCCTAGTCCACCCTGCCATCATACTTTGAACAAAGGAAGTTTTAGTCCACTATACTCCTTATGACCCTGTTCCACCTCCTCCCCCCCCCACTCAGTGGGTCAACCCTCATATTGTCTCACATCTTTTGGTTATCTCCCTCGTGATTCTGGTCAAGGAAACACCATTACCTTGGCCAGTTGTAGGTATCCCCATGTAGATGACAACACACATATTCTAGAGGATATAACTAGAGGTCCCTGCATCCTATTTTCATTAACCTCATTGATGAGTTCCTTGGACCACTTGAGAGGAGTCCTTAGTGCCTCTCGGGATGATTGTTTCTCACATGCTTGACTCTAGCTACATCATCGCACCATTGAGATTCATACAGGGTAATGGTCCATGCAATATTTGGTCAAAGACCCCAGATGTCACATGACTCTATCACATTGATGAGTCTATGTGAGGGACCCCAACAGGGTCATGTCCCTTGTTATTTCTGGGTTGCGTTGGAGACAGTGTTCAGAAGCCCCAACAATGCTTCTATATAGATTTATGATTGATGCAGCATATTTGTACCACAGAGACTCTGACTCTCTGTCAGTAAGTACCTACAGCTATGTACCATTCCATATATAGTAGGCCATCAATCATGAAGATATAGCATTCCATGAGAATTCCATGGCTCCAATGTAGCAGCTCTTCAGATCGGTATTGTATTCAGCCTCTTATCGATGCAACCACTATTGTAACAATAGTTGTACATGATCGAATCTTGCATTATATATATTAGATCACATTATTCTTTTGACATCGTTACAAGCATGGGGATTACCTCCTCGTCCATATACATGTCACACATTATTTGTATCTCACCCATTGATGGGAATCGTATTAATACAAAAACCAAAAGCCACCATGCCCCAGCCTAGGAAGCACCACCTCTCCCTGGAAAATCCTATGATGTCCATCGGTCATATAATGAGATCCTGCCCTCACACATCAGGGGGAAATCCATTAACCCAAAAAATCCCTCAATGATCTCTACATGACCTACACCACCCAAAGACATCTATTTCACTACCCTCATTTGACCCCCACACCTTTGCAAAGGCTCAAAAACATGAAAAGGGATTAAAAACCCCTAAAAAGAGAAAAAATAGCTCTCATAGGGGATAAAACCTCTAAAGAGGGGATAAAAACCCTCAAAGGATATTAAAATCCCCAAAGGAGCTAAGATTTGGGAAAAAGGGGCTAAAGCCCTCCCTAAGGGCTTAAAACCCTAAAATCTCTAGAAAAAACTATAAATAGAGGGGTGGGGGTCACTCTCAAAACACTCCTTCTCTCCCTATCATTATGCTACCCGTGTGAGTGCCTTGAGACCCTCTTCCTCTCAAGTCATTCACCCCTCTCCTCCATAGCTCCATAAGCCAAAACCCCATTCCATAGAGAGGTGCTTCCAAAGCTAGGGCATGGTGGCCCATTTCCACAAAGGCTAAAGGTATAACGATTTTTTGTTGTTGTTGTTAGTTTAGTTTTTCTAGCTCATGTTTATTTGTAGGTTTATTTACTCATAGTTTGTTGTAGGTTCTCTTCTGATTTCTTGTAGCCATTTCTTGTTTTTTCTAATAGTTTCTTGTAGGGTTTCATGGCTCATAGCTAACCTTTCCTTGCAGGGTTTTTTGATCCACAGGAACCCTACCCTTCTGTCCTATAGATGGAAGGTAGTTGTTCCTGCTCATAGCTAGGGAGAAATCCCTACTACAAAACCCACAATCCCAAGATGACTGAAGTAGCAATACCACAGGGAGAACATAAGGAGCCCAAACAGCTTATCCAAGGAGGAATCAAGGGTGGAGAAAACACACCATTGGGGGATGAAAACAAAATATATATCCCCATCTAAAACAAGAAATATGATAATGTATCCCATATTCTAAAGAAACAACAAATAGTATTACACATAAATAAAAAATCTCTTAAAATATTTGTATCATTCCTTCCACACTGATTTCTCCTTCTAAAAGTTCCGAGAAGGAGAGGAGGTCGGCCTTCATATTTAGTGCTTCATTGGATAAGTGGTCTGCACTCATATTGTGCCCCCTGTAGACATTCCTAAAGTCATATAACCGACAAATTCAATTCATCGATATTGTATCATATATGTCAGACTTTAATCGACATCCAACGGCAAATTTCACTACATAGATGTCAAAAATCCGGTGAAGTATCCTTCATAGAGGTAGGATATCCAACGAATTGATATCATTACCTTGAGGACTTATAAGGATGGGTGTGGTTATACTAATACTAAGTATCTGAAAGTGTAGTTATAGTATTTTTGGGTCTTAGTGCCAAGGTAGTAAGCTTTAGTTAGAGGTTGGATTAGTCCTTAGAATTACTCTATTCCTAGACTTCAAAGTTCTGACATAAAACCATATATCCCTTGGTAAAGGTTTAAGCCAATAAATTTTTGTTACACACCCTAAATACGTAGCTATGGTACTACTGCATGTGCTCCAATGCTTGAGATTCCTTTCATCTAGGCTCTCCAACTCTACCATACATGTGGTGACAAGCTTTTCATCAGGTATAGCATCATGTAGTGCAAGGCTAAGTGATGGGACCAAGACCTCTTAGGGAAACATAAATTTAGCTCTGTATACCCATGATTCATCATGGAGATATGTAATCTCCACTAAGTGGGACCTTTTAAATTATAATGAAAGTTTTGTAATCCCATAGTGTAGGATATAGCTTGGTGTGCCAATGGTCACATGAAGCATTAACGGTGTGTTTAAGGATGGATAGTAATGTAACATTTATGGCTTCAACCTACCCATTCTCTATATATGGTAGGGTGTGGAAAACTTATGTTTTATGTTATACTTAGCTAGGAGTCTCTTTATTTATGTGAATATGAGCAAGATTCCATTGTCAACCACTAAGGTATAATGGACTATCAAATGATATATAATTTGGTTTCTAATGAGCTTCGCAATAACATGTCCTATGAAACAACTAAGGGCTATCAAACATGAATGACACTAACAATTCGAGCAGCAAAAACCATATCTATAGATTAATTCATTAAATTGAAAATATTTTTTACTTGGTCCATTAAAAACAATCATCAATCTTTTATTTCATAAATTCACTAAATTTAATAAAGTATTATTTTAAAATACATCAAAATTAAATTAAAGATAATATTTTTCAAATAATTAAAATTTTCAACATAATGCTATCATTAAACATTATCTTATTTGAAACATATTTTCTCCTCTTTAGAAAAATTCTATAATAAAAAAACACCTAAAAGCATCTCCAAAAAACATTAAATCAAATTGCAATTAAAGTACCAATAAATTTTGAATACAAAAACCTAAACACTTATTTTGAATTATTATAGTATTTTATTAACCTTGTCGATCAACCATATAGATTAATAGAATTAGAGCCACTGCAATTCTCAATCAACAAACAAAATTCAAGAATTGGTATGCAATAGAACTCTTTTGACTAACTTTTGGCACTGATGCTGATTTGGGAGTGGAACCCCTGCTAACAAAATGGCAAGACCTTGGGGAGGGAGAGTACTATCAAGGACTCAAACTTAATCAATGAAGAAAACAAAGACAAAAATTTGTAGGACAGAAGAGTCCCTAGCTCTAACTGAGTGATTAGTGAAGTACTTGTGGAGATCATAGGAACACTAAAGAAATGGAGTGAAAGCAATGAGCAGCCTCAAAGGAATGTCAACTCACCAAGCCATGTGGACACCCAAGAAAAAATAATGCACGAATTCAAATAACTTAGATTCCATTAATAATAACCCAACTAACAGTAATCTAAATGATTTCCACAAGACAATTTAATAGATTGTTCGAGTCGCAATCGCAACTGGTACACACCTCCATCAGATATTGTGATAGGAAATTCTCGCGGGAAGGATAAAATCAAGAGGCGATGGAAATTATTACATGAAATACCACTCTCAAAAATTTTACCTCAATCTTTAGGTTTCCCAGATCTATTCCCTATGAAATTTCATCCTTAAGGTTGTGTTGTTGTACAACCTAGCAGGCTTGAGATTGCAAGGAAGAAACCGGTACTCACAATAGCAGGCTTGTGTTGCAATCACAATAGTAGACATAATTAGTTATTCATAGCAGTAACACATAGTCACACTAGAAGAGACAGTCATTTATTCCCAATAGAGACATTCATACCCAACAATGACATTTTCACACTAGCAGAGACACTCAGTTATATGTAACAAAGACACAATCATGCCCAGCAGTGACACACAATCACACTATGATGCAGGGGCATAGACTACCCATGTGAAGTCATTTATGAATTCAGTATGTTATTTTGAATTTCAAAAAGACCTAAGGTCTCTCTTATGTAATTTGTTTTGTTTTGTTAAAATTTGAATAAAAGTGGATAAGGATCTTCGATCCCTCCACATGTAATAGATATGACTAAAATTTGGGGGAGTTAGTTGAGAGAAATTAGTAGTTTTTTAGTGATTCATAGGGGTTAGTAGAGTCCAATAAGGACAAAATTCCTTCTTTGTAGGATCTGGAGAACTGATCAGTAGTTGTATTTAATGCAGACTAAGTTATTATGTTAATTATTTGAAGGTAGCCCGAGGAGTATTTTTGGTAGGTGATTTTGAATATTGAAGACTAGATCAAAAAAGGAAGAGCTCAGAACTTGGTTCCAAGAGCATATATAAAGTCAGAAAATATCTATTTCTATTTGGTCTATTTGTGATTTTCAAGTTTTAAGAAAGGTATCATAAATAAAACTTGAATTTTTGTATTTGTGGAATTTACAAAACTAGTCTCTTATTGGTATGCAAAGTTTATGTTAGATTGTTCATGTTTGAAAGTTGATGGAAGGCTTGATAAATTCATTCATAGAATATTTATTATCAACCTGGTAGAGGTTAAAAATTATGCATAGGATCAATTTTATGCATGGTGGTTATCGACTTCAATTGAGAGTTACATGAATTTTGTGCTTTGAAGGCACAGACAGAAGCAGAGGGTGATCGACAGTTTCTGTGCATTAGAAATTCTATCGACAGTGATGAATAGTCATTGCACCCTGCTCGAGGAAAAATAGTGATGAGCGAGGTTTGGTTTGATCAACAGTCGTAAAGATATATTGCAGTCAAACTTACATAGGGTTTTGTTTACCCTAAGCAGTATGATGGAATACCATATGGTTATTTGGTTAGCATTAGGAACTGTGTCTTTAGTGCTAACAGATAGCAGATTCACTATAAATGGTGAGGTGTGCTGAATATGGCAATGGTTTGCCAGTTTAGCTTTGTATATGGATAATTCTATGTTGTGCAAAAAGTGACAGAGTTGGGAGGTGAATTTTTATGTTTTTCATTATTTTGGAAGGTTTTATTCCTAAAAGGTAGTGTATGTGTGTTTATATACGTTGGTGAAGATCCTCTTATGTATATACTAGAGGCTAGAGCTACCATTACACTAGCATAGATACTCAATTATGCCCAGTAGAGACACAATCATTCCCAATAGTTACACATAGTCACACTAGCCAAGACACTTCATGACAAACAGAGAGACGATGTTTTACTAGGAAACAATAATATCAACCTTCGTAAAATTAATGAAATTCTTCTACTCTATGTAATAACTCAAACAGGGTTACCGTTTATTTTTACTGCTACTGGTAATATTGTTCTATTAGGGCCAGAATCCACTACTTATTTTGGCACTTTGGGGCTATTTATCAATGCTTATATTATAGGATCGAGGATTGTTTCCCCTTGGATGTGTTTCTTATCGGTTCGAAGCATATTAACATATTTAGGTAATTTTATCTAGGGTTTTGGTTTCGTCTCACATCTACTGTCATGACCCCTTCCATCTACCAGAGAGGGAACACGACTTTATTGCTATCAATATGGGAAATATAGTCCCATTAATGTAAAATAAAAATGCATTGGAATAAAACATACACAGATGTATAACAATTGCAATTATACAATGGAACCTTCATCCATTCAACACACTAGACATGTTCATCATTTTTCATTAAGCAAATACAAATGCAGAGATAAAACAAACAAGAATACTTATCTTGAAATAAGTTTGTCCCGCAACTAGCTATGTCACTGCAATGTTCTTCCCAACCATAAGCCAGTGCCCTCATCAATATCTTAGCAGCACTATCACCCCCAAGCTAGGAATGATTCCCATAAGGAATAAGGGAACACTAGCAGACTCCCACATAGCCAAGGATGTATCAAAATTCAGGCAAGCCAACACAATTGGGTTTATCAGACTACAAAGGAGCTAGAAATGCTAACTACTAAGCTAGTGAGCTCAACCATAGAGCTATGGACACCTGCACTAGATCTATCCTAGATTCTAAAACATCTACACACCCAACACTAGGAAGCATCCCCTTCTCTGCTACACAATCCCTCAGGCTATGCCTTCCCTTCTAGTGTTATTCAGGGTGTGCAAAGAAGAAATCCAGCCCCCTAGATCTGTCTCTGAGGTTCCTTCTCACACTAGGTTTATCAATCTAGTCAGACCACATTTCCCCTCACAATCCAATTCATACCAAACAAAAGTAATATACACAATGATTGCAAGTTCTAGGCATGATGAAAAATGACTTGGAAGCCAAAAACGAATTTGCAGATGGGGGGAAATGACCCTGGGAGAGCAATTCAATTTCCAGAAATGTTCTATTAGCACTAGAATTGGGCCAAAGGTTGTGGAAGGCTCACTCCCAGGTAACAACAGAACCACTTTTGAAGAGAGAACTGGCCTTCTGCTCTTCTGAGAGGGATCCCTCACTAAATGTTAACAATGCCAGATATACAAGTGTAACTATAAATTGCTTGTAAAATTGGTTGAAACAAAACACAGAACAATTGGGTGATGGAGTCAATATATGTAACAGAAATAAACAAAACTTATGCAAGCGATTTCAACACAGGGGCAAGGTAGCCACTCGGTCACAATCGATTTATAATTGTCTGGTGGAAAAGAAGAACATGAACAGACCATCAACATAGAGCATTGAAAAATGAATTATGTATTAACTTTAGAAGAAAATTTTGGTGAATATATAAAACAACAAACGGAGCATAGAAAGTATGAATTCCAAATTGTTATACACTACGTTTCAGATATGAAAGAAAACAGAATGGGTGAGATAAACTGGAAAAACATTCACATAAGAAAGGAAGCTATAGACTGCAAATACGAATGACACATGAATCCCTGTATGAAACGCTGACCTCGGCTCTGCAATTTTACTAAAATTCTCTTGAAAACATACACAACAAAAAATTACATTGGTTTCAACCCTTTGTCCTTCTTTGGGAGGTATATTTATAGCAATTTGGACTTCTTAAACCGACATCTGGGAATCAAAATTTGTTACAAACTGGAGAACATCTTCTAACAAGCTTCAGACGTGGCCTACACACCACGATTCACATAATACAAAAATAAAATGTGGACTACTATAAAAATAGGCTTGAAGTCCCTCCTGCATATCCTAGATGGTGATAGTTGTGCACAAAATGAAAGAAAATTTTATAACTAGGCTTGTTCCCAACAAAACATATGTCTCCATTTCCTCTGATTCAGCTCCAGCTCCTTAGGATCTTCTTTTGAAACTGATGACTCAGACAGTAAAACAGTAAATTTCTGGAAAAATACCCTATCAGGATATTTTAAATTCTCCAAACCTATGATACCTGTGTAAACTATGAAGGTGGTTTTTGTATATAGGCCTGTGATGAATAAAACCCTCTCTCAGTTTCCTGAAATTCAACTCCATTTGGCTGAAACAGTTCTTTGAGTGTGATGTCTGAAAGAGTCCTTTAGAAAACCTAAAACATAGCCTGTAAAAATCGCTTTGTTTCTCCTAAACCATAGGACCTGGGTAAAAAATGAGAGAGGTTATTGAACATGATCCTGTTCTTAATAGAAAACTCATTCAGTTTTGGAATATTCTTTATGGTTTTTCGGAAACAATTGATTGAAATAACTGACTGAAAGAGACATTTAAAAATATGGAAATTAGCTCTCTAAAGATGACTTTGATTCTCTCAAACACAGTACCTGGGTAAAAAATGAGAGATTTTATTGTAGATAGATGTGTTATGAAGAAAAACCTCTCTCATTTTTTGAAAAATCATCTTGGTTCAAAGGGAACAATTGATTTAAAATAATGACCAAAACAGTCATTTTCCTAAAAAACAACCATGATCTACGGCTTTAATTCTGAATTGAGCTCATTTGATCCATAATTAGTACATTGTTCATGAGCATTGTTTTTCCAACCTACCTTCACATTCACCCAGAGAAATTATTTTAAGCCCTTGATCAATTTTACCAGATAATGGATGCTTACCACGTGTGTGAACTTACACGCGGCATAAAAATTTCGCTAATCTCAAAACCTAATTTTTCCTTGCTAGTTGACAATGCGAAATGCATTCATGCCATTCATCCTTTCCCAGCCATATCATGGCCATTGAAATATATGGGATTAAATGATTTCACAAATTGAAAAATTTCATTATCTCGTGCATATTCATAATGCGAAATTTATTTGAGCCGTCAGATGAAATGTGCTTTAGTCTGGTTCGTTGATCAATGTTTAGTTTGTAGGAGCTTTAATTATACACAATTCCTTCAGCAGAGAGCACAAAATACTGGCATTATCGCTATCACTTATTTCCCTTTCAACCGGAATCCATTTCTTTGTATCTAGTGCTACATATGTTACCTTCTTTGCTATATCTGGATTATTAGATTTCAACATTAGCACAATGAAAACAGGATTGATTTCTAATTGATGATTTGAAACAATGAAAATTTATTTGAGGGTATCGTAAGCTCAGATTCACTGTTAAGTTCATCCTGGAAATGCTCAAGATCTTGTTCCTCGGTATGCCAAGCATTAGATTTGTGCGTTCAAGGGAATACTAGATTTTGCATCTTCAACTAATGGCATTACCAATTGCTCCGCCTACGGAAATGAAAATATTATTTAGTGTTAATTTATTCAATTTATTTATTGTAGAAATTTTAATTTAATTAATCTCCACATATAAATAATTATATTCTCTCCACCAATATGCGTTGATGCAAAGAATTCTCACACTTTTATATTTTGCTTCCTTTTGATGAGCAAATTATCCCACATGCAAGGGAACACCTACCTGTAAACTATTTATAAACACCAATCATTTCAAACTATACCAAGGAACAATGTGTGTATTAGTCTTGGATAGCTCGACACTTGGACTTTGGTGGAAATTTTTTCTTGGTGTGTATGATGAGTGGTCTTGTGCCAATTTGTTTTTGTAAAAATCCCCGCCAAATTTACATTAAAACCAAAAATGCTTTAATTCATAAAATTATTTTCCTTTTTCTATAAGCTTCCAACCTTTTTCTCACACCACCTTGGAATTTTTATAAATTTTTTTAATGAGGAATGTTTGAAAACCATTTGATGCTCAAGAGAAATTCAGAATTTTTAGGCAATGAGGCTTATTGTGGAAAAACTAAAATGGTGCTAACAATTGGCTCCATGAGGGATTCTATCCTCCCAGCGAGGTAGAAAAGAACCCCCATAGACCAAGTGCCAAATCCATTAGGATGCTCCCAACTTTCTCTGAAATCCTCAACATGTTCTGAATTGAACCATCAACTGAAACCATTATACAAACAAATCTCACTCTTTCAACCTATCACCTCTCACTTGTCCACATTCTGAAAACTGAAGACAACTATAATTGCACATTTGAACTTTAAAACCGAAACTGAAATTAAAACTAAAACTGAAAATGAACTGAAAACTGCTGAATGAAATGCTTGCCATGTCAAGCTTATTCATATTTACTTACCTACCCTACTTACTAAGCATCAATGCTTAGTCAAGTAACTTCTGACTTCCAATGAAGCCACTCAAGCAAATGATCCCATAAACCAACTTTCTCTTCATGCTTGATAAAAAACATATATGATAGACTAAATGGCAGGAAGTTATAATAAAGAAATTGATCTTTATAGTAGAGATACAACCAGCCATTACCACTGCAAAATTCATCTATGTAATCAGCCACTGGATCATAAAAGGCATGACAACTTTCAAAAAATTTCGTCATTATCTTACCATGAGAGAGCTGTCCCAACTGTAAATTCCCTTGCACGCTGTCAAACTGATCTTCAAAAGAACTATGCAAGGAAAACTTGTGACAATTTCCACGCAAGACATCCACAACTTCATCTAAAATTTCTGGTTTTAAAAATCAATACTCTTTATATTCTTCATCAGAAACATCATTCATTTCTTCAATAGGATCGAGCAAATAGATTTCTTCTTGACAAAAAATTTCTGAATTTGAAAAAGAAAAAGAAACATCCATTTGGGAACCCCCATCTTCTTCTTCATTATTCAACTCTTCATTGCATACTACTGTTTTTTCTAAAGGATGGGATTGATTGCATAACTGCCCTTCTCACCCATCATCCATTCCAAGAAAATTTATACATCCATCTACAATATCAAATTTCTGTTTGTGGTCAGAAACTTTAAGTCCCTTTTTTAACCACTCAAATGAAGGAAAAGACAATGGCAAACAGTGATTTTCAACATGTTCAGTTTCCACCATGTTTTCAAACTTTTGATCTTGGATTGCAATGAAATTTTCTTCACTACTAGAAATTGTGACAGGCTGATTTCATTCTTCAGTAAACAAATGAGTACACCCATCTCCTTTCAAATCACTAGGCTGATCATCTTCTTCAAGAAAAGAGAGCTTTATACATTCATGTAAATCTTTAGGTGAAATTTGAATTTGATCAACATGCAACATTCTTCCCTCAACAATTATTTCAAAATCTGATTTCTCTTTAATTGCATTTTCAGAAAATGAACATGTGGAGGGACTACAAGACTGAGATTTTTCAGAATCATCATATTCTGTGTAATCAATCACACAAGCATTGTAACTTTCAAGAGATTGCTGTTGCGAAAAGGAAATTTCTGATTGGGAAGGGGAGGCCTCTTCTTGTAACAAAAATTTGGAAGTTGAATAATATGAGGAAGGATTTAACTGACAGTCACAACCTCTCTCTTGGTCACACAGAGAATGGAAAGAATGCTGCAAATCATCATCAGTTTCAAGAAGAGAGATATAACTGGTTGAATCTGAGCTTTGGTTTATGTCAACTTCAGTCAAGGGTGACAATACTAACTGCTGGGAAATTTCTTGAATATCATGGCAATTGGTTTGTCTTTATTTTTGAGATAAATATTCATGTAAGATATCTAAAACCTCTTCATACAAACACTAATCATCACCACATTCATCTTTCACATTTTCAATGAACTCTCTGTCATCTGTGCAACAATATTGAAGTAACAACAAAGAAGGATAATGCCTTTCGAAATGTTCATTAAATATTATATGAAAGTATTTAAGGGAGGATAAACTCCCTGCTGTCAATCCCTCATACCAAGACCTTGCATATCCTTCTAAACTAGACATGAACAATTTCATTAAATAATCTTCATGCCATCCCACTCCCAGCTTATGTATATGCTTATGAAATCTAAATAAATGGATGGCAGCATCATCACCCTTTTCATTATTGAATCTTGGAAGATATGTTTGCCAATTTACCAGAGGTATTTTATTGGAATAACCAGAAATGGCAGCAAGATTCATAGGAGCATACATTGCAACTTGGGAAGTCATCTTGATGGTGGAGAAACTGAATTAGCTCCTCAAACTTTGCAACCCCGTTTGATAGTGGAGTTTCCATAGAACATTATGAAGAATGGATCCTTCGTAGATGGAATCGCCAGGTGAAAAGAGACATTACCTTATTGATGTCTGACTATTGTTCACCATCAACATTAAGATATAAACCTTTCACTCAAATCCAGGGAAGATTTGAGATCTCTCCCCGTCTCTATCTTTCTGACCACCGGTCTTCCCAGTGGAGTCACCTTCCAAAATATTTCAGTGGAATCCCCATGGAAAATGATACAACCTTTCTCACATGTAAGAATCTCTGTTTTCCCACAGAAAGTCTTTATCCTTTGAAACTTTGTCATTCTTCCCAGGGATGATATTCAATCTCGTCCTCGGCAATGGTGCCAGTTTTTTAGCACTGGAATTGGGACAAAGGTTGCGAAAGTCTCACTCCCAAGTAATAGAAAACCCACTTTTGAAGAGAGAACTGGCCTTCTACTCTTCTGAGAGGGATGAGGGATCTCTCACCAAACGTTAACAATGCTAGATATACAAGTGAAACTATAAATTGTTTGTAAAATTGGTTGAAACAAAA
Organism: Pseudotsuga menziesii; assembly: GCA_001517045.1. Taxonomy (NCBI): domain Eukaryota; kingdom Viridiplantae; phylum Streptophyta; class Pinopsida; order Pinales; family Pinaceae; genus Pseudotsuga; species Pseudotsuga menziesii. Next base: position 171,648 of record LPNX010634283.1, read on the forward strand.
CACAGAACCATTGGGAAATGGAGTCAAGATATGTAACATAAATAAACAAAACTTATGCAAGTGACTTCAACACAGGGAAAAGGTAACCACTCGGTCACAGTTGATTCATAATTGTCTGGTGGAAAAGAAGAACATGAACAGACCATCAACACAGAGCATTGAAAAATGAATTCTGTATTAACTTTAGAAGAAAACTTTGGTGAATATCTAAAATAACAGACGGAGCATAGCAAGTATGAATTCCAAACTGTTATACACTACGTTTCATATATGAAAGAAAACAAAATGGGTGAGATAAACTGGAAAAACATTCACATAAGAAAGGAAGCTATAGAATGAAAATACGAACTAGACATGAATCCTTGTATGAAACATCGACCTCAATTCTGCAATTTTACTAAAATTATCTTGAAAACATACACAACAAAAAATTACATTGGTTTCAACCCTTTCTCCTTCTTCACGAGGTATATTTATAGCAATTTGGACTTCCTAAATTGACATTTGGGAATCAAAATTTGTTACAAACTAGAGAACACTTCTAACAAAATTTGGATGTGGCCTACACACCATGATTCACATAAGACAAAAATAAAATGTGAACTACTAGAAAAACAGGATTAAATCCCCTCCTGCATATCCCAGATGGTGACAGCTATGCACAAAATGAAAGAGTTTTTTGCAAATGGCCATGTTCCCAACAAATCCCATGTCTTCTTTACCTCTAGTTCAGCTCCAACTCCTCAAGATCTACTTTTGAAACTGATGACTCAGACAGTAAAACTGTAATTTTATGGAAAAATACACTATTAAGATATTTTAAATTCTCCAAACCTGTGATACCTGTGTAAAATATGAAGGAAAATTTTGTATATAGGAATGTGGTGAAGAAAAACCTCTTTCAATTTCCTAAAATTCAACTCCATTTGGCAGAAACAATTATTTGAGTGTGATGTCTGAAACAATCCTTTGGAAAACCTAAAACATAGCCTGTAAAAATCACTTTGTTTCTCCTAACCCATAGGACCTAGGTAAAAACTAAGAGAGGTTATTGAACATGATCATGTTCTTAATAAAAATGTCATTCAATTTTGGAAAATTCTTTATGGTTTTTCGGAAACAATTAATTGAAATAACTAACTAAAACAGTCATTTAAAAATCTGGAAATTAGCTCTCTGAAGGTGACTTCGATTCTCTCAATCCAAAGCACCTGGCTAAAAAATGAGAGACATTATTGTAGATAGGTGTTTTATAAAGCAAAACCTCTCTTAGTTTCTGAAAAATCATCTTGGTTCGGCGAGAACAATTGATTTAAAATAATGACCAAAACAGTCATTTTCCTAAAAACAACCATGCTCTACGGCTTTAATTCTGAATTGAGCTCATTTGATCCATAATTAGTATAGTGTTCATGAGAATTTTTTTTCCAACCTTCACATTCACCCAGAGAAATTATTTTAAGCCCTTGATCGATTTTACCGGAAAATGGATGCTTACCACATGTGTGAACTTGCACACGGCATAAAAATTTCGCTAATCTCAAAACCTAATTTTTCTTTGCTAGTTGACAATGCAAAATGCATTCACGCTGTTCATCCTTTCCTAGCCATATCATGGCCATTGAAATATGTGGGACTTTAAATTATTTCGCAAATTGAAAAAGTTCATTATCTCATGCATCTTCATAATGTGAAATTTATTTGAGCCGTCGGATGAAATGTGCTTTAATCTGGATCGTTGATCAATGTTTAGTTTGCAGGAGCTTTAATTATACACAACTCCTCTAGCAGAGAGCACAAAACACTGGCATTATCGCTATCACTTATTTTCCTTTCAACCGGAATCCATTTCTTTGTATCTAGTGCTGCATATGTTACCTTCTTTGCTATATCTGGATTATTAGCTTTCAGCATTAGCACAATGAAAACAGGATTGACTTCTGATTGATGATTTGAAACAATGAAAATTTATTTGAGGGTATCGTAAGCTCAGATTCACCGTTAAGTTCATCCTGTAAATTCTCAAGGCCTTGTTCCTCAGTATGCCAAGCATTAGATTTGTACAAACCACTCAAACTGGAAGTGCATGAATGATTTGGTGCGTTCAAAGGAATACCAAATTTTGCATCTTCAACTAATGACATTACCAATTTCTCCGCTTCCGGAAATGAAAATATTATTTAGTGTTAATTTATTCAATTTATTTATTGCAAAAATTTTACTTTAATTAATCTCCACATATAAATAATTATATTCTGTCCACCAATATGCGTTGATGCAAAGAATTCTCATGCTTTTATATTTTCCTTCCTTTTGGTGAGGGAATTATCCCACATGCAAGGGAAAACCTACCTGTAAACTGTTTATAAACACTAATCATTTCAAACTATACCAAGTAACAATGTGTGTATTAGTCTTGGAGAGCTCGGCGCTTGGACTTTGGTGGAAAGATTTGCTTGGTGTGTATGCTGAGCAGTCATATGCCAAAACGTTTTTGTAAAAATCCCCGCCAAATTTACATTAAAACCCAAAATTCTTTAATTCATAAAATTCTTTTCTTTTTGCTCAAAGATTCTAACTTTTTTCTCGCGCCACAGAATTTTTATAAATTGTTTTAATGAGGAATGTTTGAAAACCATTTGATCCTCAAGAGAAATTCAGAATTTTTAGGCAATGAGGCTTACTGTGGCAAAACTAAAATGGTGCTAACACATTCTATGGCTTCACATGGGAAAAAAAGATCCACTCAGTCCCTAAATTCATGGATTTGTCCCCCATTGGCTGTGAAACACTGAAAACATGAAATTCCCAACCATGGGAATGTAGAAACGACACAAAAATTCCCATCATAGATCTGAGCCACTGAATGTTAACAAAACCACTTCCCATCCATGGGAAAAATGAAGATCACTACAAAAACTTCCAGCACATATCACAGCCACTGAATGTTAACAAAACCACTTCCCAACCATGGGAAAAATGAAGATCACTGCAAAACTGTCCATGGAGAATGCCCATGAGCTCCAAAAACATGGGGAAGACCAAAACATGGATGCATGAGGGAATGGGAAGCATTTTTGGGCATTTACTTGGACCATAAATCAAAAACACATTTTCCAAAATCTGATGGCTTCTCCAAGTTGAACTTGGTTTCCATACTCTTCCCATCCCCATGCAATAACTACCTCAACTAATTTCTTGAAGAATTAAATGATTGGGCACAAATGACAAAATGGGTAGTTGACAGTTTTGATGGGTTCTCCCATTGACATTTGGATTTTCCCCACTAGAACAAGGGTTTGAATATCCCCCCCGCCCTTATCCTTAGGAAATCATGCCCCCATCTCTTTTAATATTGCATTGACATAGTTGGTTGTGGGTATTTAATTAAATTGCATATTTACATGATGTCCAAAATTATAATGTGCTTGGGTAGCATGAAATACCATCCGCACTGATTTTCATCACTAAAACATAAAACGATAAATCAATGGTGGGGATTTCTCCATTAGCTCCAAACCATGATTAATTACAATATAAACATATACATTTAATGCAAAGAGGGTCAAAACTGAGGTGTTACATCTACATAATTCTCTACAAACAAACCCTTGCAACTCATACAATACTCGATGTATGGTCAGAAATTGCTTCCTACGACTAATTAGACTTCAAAGGGATGAGAATAATTCAAGAAGGTTACAAGGTTTATCTATAATTAATTCAAGTGGTGGTCAGGAGTTCGATTCCCGCAGAGGGAAAATGCCCCATAAAAAAAATAATTAATTATTGACATAAAAAAATGATGTGGCTAAATTTTCAATTCGCGTAGAAAATTGTACTTACAAAATAAATTTTTGCAATCAATGAACTTTTGAAACCAGTCACGATGTCCTGAAACCAGCCACGGTGGTTCAATCAACCCATGAAGAAAACTGACAGAGTAAAGAAGGAACCAGTGAAGGAAATTGGCAGAGTAATGAAGGAACTTATAAAGGAACCCATGGATTCATCCAAGTTTCAAGAATCAATCCAACGCAGGAACTGACCGTAGAAGACAAATCTCAAGTCACAAAGTATCAACCTGAAGTAACAACCGACTCTACGAGGGAACTCCAAAGTATTGGACTATCAATTTTGTAATGCACGGGAGAGAACTTAGGTGCAGGTAAGTGAACAATGAAGGAAATGGTGTACTTTTATATGTTTGTTAATGTATTATTTATTTTATTTTATTTGTTAATGTATTATGTATTATTATGTTATGTATTATTTGTTAATTTTTTATGCCTAGTATAGAAAAGGTGGTAATGACACTCATATGCCACCAAAGGACAATGATCCAAATTTATATGGTGGTTGATGGCCTACTTCACAAACTAGGGCCATAGAAGCTTAATTTTTTTCCAAAGTCTATACATCCATATCTTGTGTGCAAAACCTCGTAATGGTACCCATATTCCACTCAAGGAAAAATATAGTTTATATATTTTTCTAGTGGTGATTTAATGGGTATATCATTTCCCATAATACCTATAATACTATTTTATGCATTAAGTACATTATTCTCCTCCCATAATCATGGTCAATTCCCTAAGACCCATTGAATATATGTACAAAAAATCCTAATGGCATTTGTATCCCAAATGTATGCAAGAAATTCCTTTTATAGGTATCCATTGCAATTCCAAGCCTTAATTATTTCCCATTATCTCAAGAATATTTGTTTAGGCTATAAGTCTGTGGATTTCTTCCCCATCGATGGTTAAGGCCTTGAGATCATCCTTCATGCAAAAATCATCGAAACAATACCAAGTCTCTCACACAAAGGACAATGATCCCTTATATGGGACATTTTATGTGGTTTATGGAATTGTTTATGGGTCTGAACCCTTAACGGAATCATCTAGGGTCAAAGAGAATTAATCCCCTCCCTTGATCACATCCAATTCCTCATTCCCACCTCATTACTCATCTATATTATGCAAAACCTCATAACAATTCCCATATTCCACATAGAGGCCACATATCACTCCTAGTCCATCAAAAAGTTCCACATGTGACCACTTGTAAACCCCTTCCATTATGATGAAAATAACAAGTGAAAATTTCAGGATACATGCATTATGATTAAAGATAGTATTTCACCTTGGAAATGTATGCACTTATATTAGGATTGTATTCTATGGCTAGAAATTATCTTGATATCATTTGTTCCTGTCTCATTGAAAATCAATTTGAGAACACAAACACTTGTGATCCCCTCCCTTATGTCTCACGTTAATTATTCCTCTTCCATTATTAATTTTATTGCAGAGTGGCCCTGTAAATTACATACATTAGTAAGCATTGTTGCTTCATCCATAGACTTCATTTCATGTTCATATGATCCCATGCCCCATTCCAAAATTTGCAAGCTGTCGTTTTCATTCACGACAATTATTTTCCATTATCTATACAGTGATATGATTTAACCAATGATGATGATGATGATGATGATGATTATGATTATGATAATTATTGAATCTATAAACCCTCCCATGTCATCAATGCATGCGCCTAGTCAAACCATGCCAAATTTCAAACAAAGCCAACACATATATAGAAACATTGGCCCCATGTAGCACATTAATTAATCTATAGGTATGGTTTTTTCTTCTCGAATTGTTAGTGTTAATGATGATTGTTGTAATCTCACAGATCACATAGGGTTACCAATAATACATACTAAAATATACATACATAATAGAGATAAGAGATAAGAACATGTAGATAGAATAATAGATTATATTAACATGAGAGGGTTCATACAATGCAGAGAACTAAACCAAGTTCTCATCTAGCTCAACAGCCTAATATATATGTTTTACAAACAGTTACAAAATAACTACCTGTCGGTTCAGTGAACTGACATGAATTTAGGTGGCCGACCTAATCTCTAGTTAGTCGGCTAACTGACTTAGTCATCCAATCGACTAAGTCAGCTATCGTTCAAGTCGGCATACCAACTTGCTCCTCCAACAATGATGATGATGACGATGATGACGATCATGATGATGACGATGCTGCTGATGATGATGATGTTTGATTCTAGAAACCCACCCACATTGTCAATGCATGTGCCTAGCCAAACCATGCCAAATTTCAAAAAAAAAACTGACACTTATATAAAAAAAATCAGCTTTGGCCCCATGTAGCACACTAATTAATCTATGGATATGGTTTTTGTTGCTCGAATTGTTAGTGTTAGTCATGATGATGATGATGAGGACGACGATGACGATGACGATGATGATGATGATGATGATGATGATGATGTTTGAGTATGGAAACCCTCCCACACTGTCAATGCATGTGCCTAGTCAAACCATGCCAAATTTCAAACCAATTTGGCACATATATAAAAAATTTGAATGTTGGCCCCACGTAGCACATTAATTAATCTATAGGTATGGTTTTTGTTGCTCAAATCGTTAGTGTCAGTCATGTTTGATGATTATGATGATGATGATGATGATGATGATAATGATTATGATGATGACGATGACGATGATGATGATGATGATGATGTTTGAGTCTGGAAACTGTCTCACATCGTCAATGCATGCGTTAAGTCTAACCATGCCAAATTTCATACCAAGACGACACATATATAAAAAAAATTCAACGTTGGCCCCACGTAGCACATTAATTAATATATAGGTATGGATTTTGCTGCTCTAATTTTTAGTGTCAGTCATGTTTGATGATGATGATGATGATGATGATGTCGATGTCATATGAAATTATGAAGATGATGATAGTGATGATTATGATGGTGATGATGATGATGGTGATGACACTGATGATGATGATGGTGGTGATTATGATGATGATGATGATGATGATGATGATGATGATGTTTGAGTCTAGAAACCCTCCAACATCATCAATGCATGAGTCCAGTCAAACCATGCCAAATTTCATACCAAGCTGACATATATATATATATATATATAAATTTAATAATATCCCCACGTAGCACATTAATTAATCTATAGGTATGGTTTTTGTTGCTCAAATTGTTAGTGTAAGTGATCATCATGATGATGAAAATGATGATGATGATGATGATGATGATTATGAAAACGATGACTCATGGTGATGATGATGATGTTTGAGTCTGGAAACCCTCCCACACTGTAAACGCATGCGTCTAGTCTAACCATGCCAAATTTCAGACCATGATGGCACATATATAACAAATTTCAACATTGGCCCCATGTAGCACATTAATATTTAATCTAAGGGTTTGGTTTTTGCTGCCCTAATTGTTAGTGTCAGTCATGCTTTATGATGATGATGATGATGGATATGGTGAGCATGATGTTGATGTCATATGAAATGATGATGATGATGATGATAATGATTGATTCTGGAAACCCTCCCACACCGTCAATGCATGCGCCTAGTCAAACCATGCCAAATTTCAGACCAAGCCGTCACATATATAAAAAAATCTATCGTTGGCCCCACATAGCACATTAATTAATCTATAGGTATGGTTTTTGTTGTTTGAATTGTTATTGTCAGTCATGTTTGATTATGATGATGATAATGATGATGAATATGGTGATCACAATGTTGATGTTATATGAAATGATGAAGATGATGATGAAGATGATGATGATGATGACAATGATGATGATGACAATAAAGACAACAATGATGATGATGATGATGTTTGAGTATGGAAACCCTCCCACTCCATCAATGGATGCGTGTAGTCAAACCATGGAAAATTTCAGACCAAGCCAACACATATATAAAAAATTTCAATGTTGGCCCCACAGAGCACATTAATTAATCTATAGGTATGGTTTTTTCTGCTCAAATTGTTATGATGATGATTATTGAAAGGATAAAGAATTACATTGACAATGATTAGAACATAACATTGAATTGATAGCTATTTGGATTACGTTTCATTTTAAAGATATGTGAAATGACACAAAAAACAAACATCAATACTCGATCTCCATGTCATCATTATTGAAATACGGTGGATATATGCATATACGTGTCTATTCCATTATTGTTGAAATACGGTGGGCTTAAGCATTGAAAAATAAAATGCCAAACAATATTAGCTGAAAAGTTGAACATCAAATTAAAATTGATAAGATTTATCTAACCAGTAGGTGGAAGCACATTGTTCACAAAAATAAATATTTCTTTTTCTAAAGCTACATTTATTCTCTTGTGTATCATATGTACAAACTGTCCCACTGTAAAGTATTATAGCTGAAGCATATATCTACAAATCCAAAATTATGATCTATTTAACTACAATCAAAATGAAATATTATTTGTATCTTCTATTTGATGAAATTAATTTCTTTTGCAAATAAAAATATATAATAATAGTCAAATATTTAAAAATTCAACATATCAAAAAGTAACTTATTTACATAACAAGACTTGGATCTTATAGGTATGGGATTTAGATACTTTTCATGGAATCTTTTAGCCTCCTCTTTTCTCCTCTTTGTAATATGATCTCATTAATGTTAGTTACTCTTTTTAAAACTAATAAGATAAAATAATATTTCAAAATTATTGAATTTTGAGTACCAATAAAATTCAATATTTCTATCCCAAGATTCAATCAAAATATATAGAGTAGATATATTACTGCATACCTCATACACTTAAATAGACTTCATCATATTCTTCATTGAATTCATCATCTATATCATCCGATCTAGAGTCAACATTGTAAGGATTGTCCATATCATCATCGTCATCTAAGTTAGTTACAATCATCATGTCATCATCAATATCATCTTCATGGGCATTTTCTACTACATCATCTAATTCAACTAATTCTTTGACATCTTCTTCTAGAACGTGATCATCTAACTCGCGTTGATCATGACCTTCATCATTGTATTCTTCTTCCAAACCCTTTTCATTACCTTCCTCCAGGTTATACTTTATCGGCCTTCCCCTTGGATCATTTTTCACAAAAAATGACCAACTTGCTTTACCTGGAACCTCAGTGTAAAATACCTATTCATATTGGATTGAAAGCACATAGGGATCCATTCCTAGCTCAAACAACCTTATATTTACCATGGTAAATCCATTATCATGTTCAATAATATTTCTATCAGGATCACATTTATTCAATCATAACCTATAGCATTTGAATACAAACATAACTACCTTGAAGGATTTAAAGTCACACTAAAGAATATCTTCCAGATACCCATAGTATCGATTTTCTTAGAGTTATGGATGTCTGTAACTTCTAGAGGAAACAATGGTCACCTCAAAGACTGCAGATATCACACAATCTGATGTTTTCTTAGTTTCATCCAACGTTTTGATGTGATATATACAACCATCGCACACCATAGCCTTATGGTGTTTTACCTATAACAAGCCATACACAAAAAGATTACATAATGATTCAATATTTATGATTAAGTGCATGTTTATGCAATACAGGGAAAAAATCAATGTGTACATCAATATGTAATTTTCAAAAAAAAAACAAATTGGTTGATTAATATGCTTTCCTGCTTATCTTTTAAACCATATTCTAAATCAATTTCCCTTTGTGTAATATTGGTATCTCCATTGCGATGTGTTGCTTTAACCAATGAAGCCACACATTATAATAATATCCCATGACCATATTGTTTGCATGGTTCAATCCATACCTTCATCCATTCAATATTATCTCCGACGTATAAATCAATTGAATCCTACTCTCAACCAACTGCTTGATGAAAATAAAAATAAAAATTCAATACAAATGTAAATTATCTTAACAAAGTATACACTATTAATTGATGCAATTTATTGAATATAAAAATACAATATGTATGATATATAAACATTAAATTCAACATTCAACTGTATTATATTAATTAACATCCACTTCCTAATAATTACCTTTCACCTTCCTCGATCTACTTTTCCCCTTCAGGTACTCCCATTCAAAATTGTTATTAGAGTATGGATCACAAATGCGATGTAAATTGAGCTTTGGCGCTATATTAGGTACATATTCACTAACATACAACATGTTTTGGTATACCGTATATACCTCCATCATAGAATCCTCAAAACGTGCTCGTTTTCTAATCAAACCCTTCATAAATTTCAAGTGCCTCTCAACCATCCACATGGACCTTGAGTGCACAGGTCCACACAATTCAATCTCCTCAACTTGGTGTATGAGGTAGTGTTCATGTGCATTGAAAAGTTCTGAAGGTAGATGCTTGTACATTTTACACATGAGATGAGGAATTTATCTCCTCCAATACTTTATATCTTCTTTATGGATTTCTTTAGATGACAACCATCTACAAGTGACAAAAACCAATAACAATATTTAACAAAAAAAACATTTAATTACATAACATCGATTAGTAGACAAAAAACAAATTTAAGTTCTATGGTGAATTAAAGAAACAATAAGCACATGCAAAAAAGCCACTAGTTACCTCATGTATTTCCTAATATTATATCTAACTTATTTGACATTGTTGTCAAAGTTGTCCACAAGAGAGAGAGGTATAACATATTGTAACAATATACAAACCACATCATTTTTTAAACAAATAGTAGACAAACAAAATAACAACAATATGCACTGAGAATTAAAACAACAATAATACCATAATAATTACCTTCATGAAGACATGCCAATCATGCGTTTTCACCCCCGCAAAATCACCTTTCTTTATTATGATATTCTTCATGTTCGCACAAAATCCAGTGGGAAATTTAATTTTCAGCATGACTTCTTTTACAACATTACTTTATGCTCCGTTAACATCCATGTAAGTGAGTTCATATTAATTTGGTCTCCATTGCTATGAAATTGAATGACATCTTTCATTGCATGGTTTCCTTCTTGAATGTCTTTGCAAATTTTTGACAATTTTTTCTTTGTCGCTCCTTAGATCCTATATTCACCATAATGTTTCAGTCACATTCTTTCCAATATGCATTATATCAAACATATGAGAAATTTGTACATGTTCATAACTGTAGGGAAATCTGTTGAATTGTTTAGGATAACTTTTCATTCCTCGTGGAAACTCATTAATTCCTTCATGATCATGATAGACATCATGAATTGTAGTTTATAAAGAAATTACAAAAATAAATTATGGCCACTATAGTAAATAACACACAATTAAAAAAAATACATAACAATTCATATATGATGATCCATACATACCAGCTTGACGATTTCTATTATATTGCAACTTCCAAAGGTGAGGTGTCATTCTCTGTGGTTTTAATGCAGTCTCTTGCTTCCCATTGAATAGTTTTTTTTTCATTTGTTTGATACCTGTGATTCTTAGAGAGGAAGTTCCTATACTCATCAAACACCTCCTTTCTAAAGCTTTTTGAGCAACGATATTTGATCTTAGGACCACAAACTGGACATGCAAATTTTTCTCTTTGTCTGAAGACCTACGTATAGATATGGAATATCTATGTCAATTATAATTATATATAAAATGAATGGAATTTTTATAAAAACATGTGTGCATAGTACTATATTAACTAGTTCATAAATTTAAATGGAATTAAAGTGAAACTTAAAAATATGAAAAAAAAATGGGTTAACCCTGGGGCATCATGTATTGACCATACAATCATTGCATGGAATTGAAATTTCCTTTATCATATTGGTATAGATACATCATACATAGTGATACCATTCCATAACTTTAGTAGCTCTTTTATAAGAGGTTTGATATATACATTCATATCTTTAACTTGGAACTTACCTGATTGATTTGAAGTACATATAAAATATATAATTATGAGAACCATTAAGATATATAAACCATGCACAATAGTAAAATTATATTTATATATATATATATATATATATATATATATGACATTGGGAAAAAAAATACGACAAACAAGATGCCGCAGCTACATTAAAAATAAAACAGTTGTAGACACAATATACCTAGAATATGTTAGAATAATCAACCCATAGTATTTACCCACTTAGACATTATTTCATTTATTTTGTCTTATTTGCCTAGTCCATGAGTCCCACCATGTGCAAGTTGATAATTGCCTATCCATAGAGGTCAAACTTGCCATTATTGACTCATGGAGCACTTGGGAAAGCCTTAGGAATCAAATCTGATTTATTCCTAGCCTCCTAGGCGCCCATCTACTTTTTCTGCTTTATTCCCTGCTTTTTTAGTGTTTTAAGGCACATAGGAAAGCAAGACTAGGTGAGGTGAATCAGCTTT